>JAQIWE010003915.1:0-11305 GCA_034698565.1 Campodea plusiochaeta | reverse complement strand
TAAAGTTTCTAAGTGCAATTTTACCCTTATACTATCGTCCTTTATTCAATTCATATACCCTTTATATATATATGTGGTGCTGATGTTGACGTGACGCACCCAAAGTCGGACGTACACGTAACGCTGTAGTGTTCAAGACGGAGCTACGTAGACTTCTCGTTTATATGTATGATTCTTCGTATTATAATTATGTTCAAACTAATGGTCTTTATTCCACCTTTTATTTACTCGAATATAATTTCGTATTGCCTAGCAACATAATTTTATTCTTATCACAGACAAAAAAAAATTCAATTTCCTGTTATTTCTCAAATTTCCTCAATTTAGTTTACATACCCACACAAAATCACAAAGGGGAAAATAAAAGTGAAGAGAAAAATGCAGATTTATTTTATCTCTGTGAATTTTGGAATTTCTTAATACCGCTTATTGATTATTGTTTGCATACCAACCATGGCTTTTTAATTTAGCGATATTTTGAAATCGATAAATGTTTAAACGATGTTCGTATGAAAGCGGAGAAGAGACATGGAGGTACTATAATATATAAAAAAAAGTGGGGAGAGGGCATGCGCGCATTGAGCTGTCGGCGATTTCGGGACCATTGTGGGAAACCATTCTTGGCATAGGGAATTCGAATGAAAATTAATATTTTCTCGTATTTGGAAGTGATTAAACTGCTCATATAAATATATTGTTATTATACTGTTATAAACTTTTGAAAAATGTAAAAAAAAATTAATTTTTATTTTTTAATATGCTTTGTTGAATTTTAATATATTACAAGATTTTAGGTAAATGAACAACTGAATTTACTTTGAAAATTCACTATTTAAACATAGAATACAAAAAAATCCGTTTTTATTGCATCTGCAGATCGAAATGAGTCTTTTCAATCACCAATGGTTTACTACGTGCGCCGACACATACGAGTACTGTACCTACGAGATCAGTGATGACCACCGCCTGAGAAGAGGAGAACTTCAACATTTTTGCCTCTTTGCAGATAGTATTTTCTTTACAAAAAAAATAGTAATTTCTGTACCGTTGTACTTACACAATGTATAGTCCTTCCAAAATCTTACGGACTCAAGCTGGTTATGTCTTTAAACAGTATTGACGGGTAAACCCATTGTTGGCCACTTGTTTGGGTGATTTAAATTGTGCATTTTCTATACAATTCGCAGGCTGGTCAAAGAAAACAAATAAGTCAACAAAGGAGTTTCAATTGTTGGAATGCCAGAAACACCCTTGATGGGTTAAAAGATTTGGGTCCGTAAGATTTTGGAATAAACAATGTAGCACATCAGCAGTTGGTTTCAGATTGACGACAAATTAATTCTATAGGGTTGTGGGTCCTCATCTTACTTGACTGAAAATTTTCTTACCCTCTTATTTATTTTGGTGTACACAGTTTTTTTTTGTCAATTGAGACTAGAATAACTCTTTCATTTCGGGTGCAGCACTGCTCTAACAAATTGAGCTATTAAATAAGACATAATTATTCTCTTTCACTAAAAAAAGAAATAAAGTTATCCCAACTAATTATATGAGGCGGGGATATTGGCGACCGTCGAATATCAGAATTGCTAAATTATATAAGTAAATACACTCGTAGAGACTTACACATAATTATTATGAATCTATATTATAGTGCTTCCAATATCTTACGAACTCAAACTGGTCATGTCTTCAAACTGTTCTGACAGGTAAACCCATTGTTGACCATTGGTTTGGGTGGTTCAAATTGGGTGTTTTCTATACAGTTCGCAAGTTGGTAAAAAAAAAAAAAAAGTCAACAAAGGATTATCAATTGTTGGAATGTCAGAAACACCCTTGATGGGTTAAGCGGTTTAGGTCTGTAAGATTTTGTATAAAGTGTACGTACTATTTTTTCTGTAATATGACATGAAATATTTCAATATAATACAACATAATATTTTAACCTGAATTTCAAAACAATTCATCTTATATTAAACAAGGTTCTATCTTAACCTTGAATACTATTTCAAATTGCAGCACTCCAGCATCACAGAACTGTGTAGAATAACAGATACAGAATTGGCAAACAACATTGAAAAATAAAGTTTTAAAATTCCCTATCGTATCTCATCCAGCGCATATTATTTATAATTTATCTTGCAAACTTTTCCTCCAAGGAATATAACCTAGGAACCAAAAAAGAATATTTGCTCACGTGGTATAATATTAAACACAAACAGCGCACCTGGTGTGGAATTTTAAAGAGTTTGATAAAGGTGCACGTAGAGGAGACAATCTGTAACCTTGGATGGTGTTGGTTGCTATATGGTATTTATCTGAAAGGGAACAATGACCTTCAATGAAGAAAAGTATTGTTCGATGGAGACATTTGGAAGATATGAAAATGTTCATGTTTATTTACAGTTTCACGAAGCTCTCTTACTATATAATTATATTTTTGTATTAAAACATAAGTGTAGTGAATTATGAAAAGAAAGGAACTACTCATTGTTGCAAAAGAAATGATTCGCTAAAAAAAATGATAAAAAATCACCATTTTATTTAGTGCAACAGTGTTATTTTTAACTCTATTTCTGTGTATTATAAGATGCTTTAGAATGTTGTGACAGTTTTGTTCTTTTGTACGGCAATTACTTAAAGGGCAACAGACAGACTAAACCATGTTTTGTGAAATTTCACTATTAAAATAATCTTTGGGACATATTAGATCCATAATCAACTCCAATATAACATACTCCTTGTAGAATGGCAGTTATAAGCATTTTGATTTCAAATGTAGTGACGTCACACCGCTATTTGAAGTTTACCGTTCACGATATAATTAATGAATGAAGAAAAAAAAAATATATTCAACATTCCTACATTAATGTTCATACCAGAAATAAAAAACAAGCTTCTAATTACCAACTGTTCATGATTGTACTCCCATTTTTTACTAAATTTATCACGTAACAAAAAGAGATGTGACGTCATATCTTTTTTAACAAACTGTTTTTCTCCTAGTTAACATCGATTAAAATTAATAACAATCATTGTGTGAACTTATATTAGTAATAACTTTAAGGTAAGCCACAACACATTGACAGAGATAAGACTCAGTTGATCTTTAACATTTAGTGTAATGACGAATATATATTTATTTTAATATTACGATGGTTTCACCCCTAGCGGTCGATATAATAAAAACGCAAAAAAATATGACCGCTAGATTAACATGATATATTGTCCCCCTTTGACCTTTGTCTTTACTACATAATATTAAATATTTAACTAAAAAAGCTAAAAGTTTCTAACCTTTTCATATATACGGTACCATGACTACACACAACTGAATTCTCAGCATAGAAAAATATGAAATTTCTTTAGATCCTTCCACTAAATCTTTTCACTCTGCCTTTTCAATATGGATTATATTTCGCATATCCCTCTCTTATATTCCAAAGAGCTAATATACCTTTTGAAATGGGATAACAACATCTTTAAAGCTTATAAGGAGTATATAGGTGTTCTAAAGAGTGAATATAGTTTTTCAAAGATTTTTAAAAATTAGTTTATTCTTATCTGTCTTCAGCTTTTAATATAAAATCAGTTATTATTTTCAGATTATAGAGTGTAAATGTAGATGTAAAATAGTTTTGCTAGAATAATATAGTCGAGTGGTAATTCACTCTTGAAGTTCGGTGTACACCTCATTCAAGTTCTTACTGTAATTCATTTCAAGTTCCCAAAAGTTCTTGAAGTTCTTCGAGTTCATTTAAAGTTTTTCAAGTTCACTTAAAGTTCTTCAAGTTCACTTAAAGTTCTTCAAGTTCACTCAGAGTTCTTCAAGTTCACTCAAAGTTCTTCAAGTTCACTCAAATTTCTTCAAGTTCAGTGAAGTTCATTTGGAGTTCTCAAAGTTCATGAAAGTTCTCAAAGTTCGTGAAGTTCAAACTCAGGTGTACATTTTTTTTCGAGTGACTTACCCCTCGAATATAGTATGCCATAAAGAAGATGCAGTTAGATTTTAGACAAAGATTACTTCATATTATTCATTTCATTTGATATTATAGTATTAGAAATTCTCGATAATAATAAGAATATTGTCATCACAAAATGGTTTAGTTTTCACAAACTACAACGTGTCTCATCTAGAGCGTTTTTGAAGGACGCAGCGCCCTGCCCTACCTCTTGGCGCCCTTGTGCTATAATAATCACACCCAGGTTTCAAAACAGTTTATTCGCGGAAATACTAAAGAAATATAACCGTTATATACATCGTGTTGAAGGTCTCGAGGAGATCTTTAAAATGGGGTATAAAAATCGGTCTACTAAAATTGAGAAAGAAATGTTAAAAAATGTCAGTGAAACATTATTTTATGCGATCATTTTAAGTGCCTGGGCAATTGTCTTTACTTAAAAATGTGCCCACTTTAACCTGAATGCGCCCTGCCCCAGAAAAATTCTAGATGAAACACTAACTGCAAGATATTTTTACTATGTTTTCATACAATCTTAAAATATCTCACTAAACTCTATATAAAACAAGTTTACTGAACCTTCTAAATTGATTACAAAATAATTATCTCCATTAATCCTCAATTTTCTTAATCCTATTGTACACTCTTCCCCAAATGTCTTATTCCAATAAACCCTAACTCCTTACATAACTTATTCAGTTAAACCATTATATCAAATTTCAACATTCAGTTCATATTTCCCTCATGCTTGTTATTGTACTGTACAGTACCTGCACAAGCAAACTGAGGACCTCATTATATATTTCACCAAAGAAAATAATCCCCTTTTCAACAAACTACCAAAAGTTGTTTGAAAATTCAAACCGATAAGACGAAGAAAACCCGCAGCATTTTCTTTCATTCAAATCTCTCTTCGATGAGGGTTTCTGAGGGGCTTGGGGGTGGTTGGGTGGTAATAATTGTTTCCTATCGAATGTCCTTTTGAATGTTTGTTCCAGTCCATTTGCTTCCAACAAAGTCCTTATCGGTTGCTAACAGCGTTTTTCAATGAAAGAATTATGAAATACAACTCCTGAACCAGTGGGCTCCAATCATGAACGCAGAGGGGGAGACAGGGGCGGACGGAGTATAGGATCACGTTGGGGTTTAAAATGAAAATATACTATTTATATGGGTAGAGTGTATATAGCTTTTATGGAACTTTTCTTCTTTATGAATAAAAAGACTTCGTCTATCGTGCAATACAAAATTTTAAAGTATTCGAAAAATATAAGATGTTTTTATACACAAAGGGAAATATTTACATATTTACTTTAAACTCTCAACTTTCTATTTATATTGAGTTGTGTTTCTTAAAAGTGGAAAGCCTTAAAAAGAATCTTAATATGAAATCGACGTTCCATTGCAAAGCGGCTTATTCTTCAACCTCGAAATATCTTATAGTTTATCGATCTCGATGAGGGTTCTATCGGATAGTCTAAGCATTGCATTATGAATTTATTCTATTATTCCCTAGTAGTACTTCTGATGAAAATAATGAAATTGATTGTAACTTTACATACAAATTAAATCGGATATCATGTTCCATTCTTAGATATAACAGAATTTTTTTCTTCAATTTCACTTTCAACTCTACATTTTTTTCCCTACAGAGTATGATGCAAAAAATATTGGATTCAATGACCTTATAAAACTATTAATTTTGAAAAAAAAAAACATAGTAACAATTTTCTCCTATTACATTCTGCCACTCAAGTGTTGTATATACTGATTATGTCACTGCGGATTCACTAACAATTATGCTGTATAGTGTTGGTAGGGAGTAAAGGAAAATAATGAACAATGTGATAACAATAGGAAGAGAATGGAGAAGAGTGTTCGATATATTGTTGCCGTTATATAATGTTTCAAATGATCAATTCACATATGAGGGTAACTTTCAATGACGTAGAATGACGTCACAAGTATTATCCTGGATATTCATGTTGTATTTCACTTCAAGATAAATTGTATTTGTGTTTGCAAAATAAAATAATGGCAAATGAAATGTTTTTATGATTTATGTGAAATCCAAGAGAAAATTAATGATGAAATATTATAAGATACGTCTCTGGTATAATTAAAAAGAATTTTACATACGAGTATTTTGAAAATATTTGTTTAATATGATTATAATTAAATTATACTGTTACACCAGACTCTTCCTTCGATTTAGAAGACAAGTTCACAAATATTTGTAGGGAAACCTTGCTATAACCTACCCCTACACGAAATCTCTCATATATATTTTGCATATAACTGTAATCTTCTTCCGGTTGTCTTGTCATGTGTCACTTTCATGGTGACGTCATCAATTCATTCTATCGTCTGCTCTTAAAACAATTCTCAAGGGCAAATAAACAAAAACTTTAAGATATTTCGTTTTCATATGATAATATCCTATAATATTCATAATTTCTATTTCAAGACGATTATCATAATTACATTTCACTGTTTATCTTATATTAGAGATTCTTAAAGCAAAAGTAACATGAATTAAATAAATTATTCGCTTATCTAGTTTTCTCAGAAATTTTTGAGCCTCCATTTTGTTTCCTTGGATGAGATTTGATTGAAATGTTTATGAAATTATGAAATATTATATACCGGTATTTAAATTTTTGATATCATTTTATCTTTGATTTATTCAGTGAAATGCATAATATTGTTGTTGCTAAGCTGCAATTAAGTCAAAAGAAACTATGAACAATAAACAAAATATAATGAATTAATACCGGATGCGATATTACAACGTGTGCTCTGTGTTTATTTAGAACTTCTGCCATTTAGCCAATTATAATAGTATCTGAATTTATTCAAGTGGCATTAATTTAGCATAATATGAAATCACTTTTCTCTCTCTTTATGCTCTTTAATATTCTAATTATATTCCATCTAGCATTCGATGATAAGTATAGGCAACACCGCATTATATTGACTGACAGCATTGCCAGATTTAATCGAATTCTCTCAGAAATTCCTATAAATGTTCTATATTATAATGTAACATTATCCAGTAATGAATCTGCTATATAATATGCAATACTCAATATTAAGAGGGGAACAATATATTAAAGAGAATGAATTTATTCGAACGACGAAAATTCGAATTAAAGGCTTTAAGAGAACATTCTATATTACAATTCGAAGTTGCATGTTGTTTTCTTATAACTATTAAAGTGTTACCTGCAGATAATGAATTTTTCGTTTTCTGTGATTTTCTTGAACCTTATATTATTAAAGAATTTTTGCAAAAAGTTTGACATTTTTTACCAAACAAATCAAGAGATATTTCTGTTTATATAGTCGATAGATTTTCCACAAGGTAGCACAAATCCACCTGCTTAATTTCGCTACCTAGCGAAAATACGCAAATTATTTGCTGAAAACACATACCAGAACACATATCTATTAAGTAGTAGCAAAACTGACTTAAAAAGAATGCAAATTAATCATTTTATTCATATATCAGCAGATTGTCTTGTTTGGAGCAACGCTTGCTCCGCTACCTTACATCTTATTTTACCTCATTTTCTAAGCTCCACAACCAGTGATTTTTGTGAGGTAAGAGAAATAACATGAGTTATTTATATCAAGAAGACTAATATTATTAATATTATGTTCTAATATCAGAAAAGTCAATTTAGCTGCAGGTAACCCTTTAATTCGAATGCTAAATATATGCATGAAATATCTAAATGTCTTAAAAATATTAAAAGTAATAAAATATTAACGATGAAAACTTCATACACTTTGAAGTAAATAAGTGGTTATAACAGTTTGAAGAGTTCTTTAAATGGTAAGTTGGAAAAAACTGAATAAGTATATAGTAAAATGTTTTACAGTTAGCAGTGAAGTATGTACTTGAAAGTGTTCTCGGTAACATGAACTTAAGTTTATGTTATACAGATTGAAGCTGCATGGCCTCTTGATAATGCTCTTGTTGAAACATTAGTTTTCTCACCTCTTCAAATTTAAAGTGCCACGTGGATAACTTTTTGAAAGTTTATTTTGAGTGTCGTAATGTTTTACAGAAGCAAACATATATTACTAGAGTGTAAGAGAAGTGTTTATTTCCTCATATGTACTTGAATATATCTTCCATTGTTGCTCATTGTTGTTTTATTTATGTTTGTTAATATCTCTTCGATATATGACAGATTATATAGTTTTATTGTGAAATAGTTCTTTTATGCAAATGCAGATGCTTTATGAGAAACCTATAAAGAGAAAAATCATATTATTGTTTATTTTTCAAATAAGCAACAAAATTGTTTAGCTTAATATTCATAAATTGTATTTTGCAAAGAATAACCTGCACATTTATATTTTAACACCAATCTGTAAATTTTTTAGCTTCCCACAGTACTTGAAAATAAAATAAATTTTATTCCTTAAATGTAAAATGACATGTACTCAAGGAATATTTCAAGAGGATGTATTATATTATTACATTTCATTGCAAAAATATTTCTCTGTTTTGATGCTCACATCTCCTGCATATACTCTTTCTATAACTACCATTTATCGCAGATTTTATTATTATTACATTATCAACAAAATGGTGGAAATCACTTTCACAAATATAACTGACTTCCTGGTCTTAAAACAGACAGACAGAAATAAAAATAATTCTTTTATCTCTTAATTGAATTCCAAACCATCCGCCATCTTGTCATCAGCCATGATTGATTGACATGAGGAGGTCATCGACCTTTTATAACGTTCTAATTCCCCTTTCCCCGCCAATCACATAACTACACTAGCTCCGCTAACGGACGTGTGGAGAATTACAACTTATAATCTGCGGAAAATCATAACGACTCAATTAGTAGCCATCTTTGTTGGAAAATCTCAAATGTCGTGATCGTTAGTTATTACATAAAGTTGAATAATTAATATTGTTTGGGAAGGAACATAGATCCCTTTAAGACTTGTGGCCTCATTTTACACTCGCAAGGGAATTTAACGTCTTATAGCAGTATGATGGACGCTCGTAAAAAAAAGTTTTAAAAGTTCATTATCTAAAATGTCATGTATATGTAAGGTGATTTTTGTTTGTTCTTATTTAAAATCAAATTAGTTAATGTAATCAGATATGTCACCGAATATAATATTTTCGTCCATCTGTAATTAATCTTGCAAGTTTTCAAAAAATAATTATATTTTCTTCAGTTTGAAAAAGCCTTAAAGACTTGAAAAATATATCCTTCTAATTAGTATACTTTAACGTCAGTTTTATATACCATATTATTAGCATTTATTACAAGTTTACCACTTTATTTTTCCTGGAATATCCCCAATTATAATTTTATTAGACTTGCATAAATCTTTAAGATTCTTCATTTCACATTTTTTTATATTATAAAATTTAATAAATTACTTTGGAAATATAATCAGGTAAAAATTATAATCACAAAAAACTGACAAAGAATTACAAAGTTACACAGAAAAAATATTATTTCTCAACTTTTTCTTTAATTCATAATTTTTTCTCAATTATTTTATAAGTAAAAAGTTTTAAATTGTCATCTAAGAAGATACTTAATATTATCGTGTAACTTAAAGTTTGTTTCTGAACATCTGCTAAGCTCATTTGCAATATGACGTCACAACCATATTTAAATAACACATGTGGTGTGCTCAAGTTGCAGACTTTCAAAATTCACTGAGTACACATTATTTTAATGTTGTTGAATGACATAAAAATTTAATTATTATATTATTCTCAATTCTATATAATAATAATACTTATTTATTTATCATTTGGATATATTTTTCGGAAAAGTAAAGTATCGTAGTTATAAAACTTTATCACTTATTTAAAGTGTTACCTGCAGCTAAATAGACTTTTCTGATATTAGAACATAATATTAGTCTTCATTGATATAAATAACTCATATTATTTTTCTTACCTCACAAAAATCACCGGTTGTAGAGATCACCTTAGAAAAGATCAAAAGAAGGAAAATAAGCTGTAAGGTAGCGGAGCAAGCATGGCCCAATCGCCCAAAACAAGACAACTGCTAATATATGAATAAAATGATTAATTTGCATTATTTTTACGTCAATTTTGCTACTACTCAATAAATATGTGTTCTGATATGTGTTTTTTCAGAGAGTAATTTGCATATTTTCGCAAGGCAGCGAAATTAAGTAGGTCGATTTGTGCTATTTTGTGGGAAATCTATCGACTATATAGACAGAATCACAGAAATACTTCTTGATCCGTTGGGTAAAAAAAAATGTCAAACTTTTTTTGGGAAAATTTCTTTAATAATATAAGGTACAAGATAATCACACACACAAAAAAATCATTATCTGCAGGTAATCCTTTTACTGTTATTTTT
Source organism: Campodea plusiochaeta (assembly GCA_034698565.1). Taxonomy (NCBI): domain Eukaryota; kingdom Metazoa; phylum Arthropoda; class Diplura; order Rhabdura; family Campodeidae; genus Campodea; species Campodea plusiochaeta. The sequence goes on along the minus strand of JAQIWE010003915.1, from coordinate 954 downwards.
AATATAATATATTCCTTGTGATATATTCTTATAATATATTCCTTGTGATCGTCATTTTAAAATCCTTTCACGAATTGAATTTATTATTAGTATACGAAATTTTAAAAATAACTTCCAGTAACTATCATTTGCGATCATTTTCTATCTATAGTCTGGAAAAGCTTATTTAAAAAAACAGTAAATGTAAAAGTTCCTGCAAATGTTTTCCAATTCCAATAAATGAAATTCCTGCAAATGGATTCCAAATGACTGTTTTAGAAACTTTAGAAAATAAAAATAACTTTGAACGATACAGAACGAAATAGACTGCTGTGAATATATTGCAGAATCTCTTAAATAAAATAAATTTTTATTATCCAATCGAGAGAAGAGTGGATTTCCGTAATTCGAGTAGAATTATCACAATTTATTTCGAATGATATTTTGTTTTTATGTCTGTATTATACAAACTGTCGAAATTGTTATTTCTATGGAAACACTGTTCGATTTCGATCACATCCGCCATAGATTTTATATTAGTCGAATTTCGAAAACTTCAAAATGAGGCCATGGACTTTAAAATAACTTTAAAGTTACTGTTGCCCTAGTTTCCATGATATAAACGGGATTTCCTTTGATTGAGCAATTTCAAAAAGGAATTCCACACTATTGGTGCATAAAAACTATTTTTGAGGAATAGTTAGAAATTCAAATCATTACTTGAAAGCATTTATCTTAATTAAAGCAGAACATAACATTATCTGTAATCTTATAACGCATAGTGGTTTTCAAAGTAATACATTTACACGTAATATGGATACATTTACACGTAATATTATATGGTAAGTATAATTTAACACCATTTGGTATGTACGTAATTTACGCTGGAGTGTACGTTAATGTAGATAGAAACTATAGTGACTTAATTTGTTAAGTTGAAAGGTTTGGGGTATTAGTCACCAAGGAATAGACATG
>JAQIWE010003914.1:0-11305 GCA_034698565.1 Campodea plusiochaeta | reverse complement strand
AAAAATCGGTTCATTGGTTGCAACTTGGCAGCCGATTGAAATGTGTCAGTTCGCTCTGAGACACCCTGTATTATTAGCTTTTTATTGCAAAAATTGTGAAAATTATAGTGCCCACCCTTTTTATGGCGGTCTGGGTCTGTGCCCACCCAAACGAAAATGTCTGGCTACGACTCTGAGGGTACGCCACAACATTATATTCGTAGTTAACAGTTTCCAAATATCAACAACGGAGTTTCTTTTTTAATTTTGAATACAAGAAATAATTGTACATTGTTTAATGTTAGTGCAGAAAGTAAATTGTATGATGCCAGAAGAACAACATTTTTGGACTATAACTTAATGTGAGGACAGCCACACAAGCAACTTACTCCAATCTCCATTAAAAAACAGAAATCTAAGGGATGATGTTCGAATTGCACGTCTTCTCCCATTCAAGAGTCTCAGTGTAATAATTATTGTTGATTGAACATCTAGGAGATACTAATTTCTTATACACGGCTAAAGATGTAAAATAGCATCATAAATATAAAAAATTACGCTGAACAATAATAAAGAGACTGAAAAAAATTGCGGAAAAATACACCTATACAACTCGAAACATATTAGTTCAATTTCGTTTTAAGACTAAATTTTGTTATGGATTTGAAAATATGATATTTTTATGATTTATGGTGACAATAAGTTACCAGGTATTATGGAAATAATATGTCAGACTTTTCAAAACTCTAGAAAATGTATCAATGAAGGAGCAATCAGCACTATTATTCCAACTTCCACCACAAATCCAAATGATGAAAAAGTCAAAATAACGTAATGATGGAAAGTTGGACACTACAAAACCGGAGCATGGAATTACTTTGGTAGAGTGGAAGTTTTGGATGTACTCTGATCCGTACAGCCAAATTTTGGATGTACGAGTCATAGTACACGTATATATATACATGTACTATGACCCGTACATCCTAAATTTATCTGTATGGTTCATAGTACATCAGAAATTTTATTATATACCTTCATTTTAATTCAATTATATAGTCACCAAGGATTAAGCATTGCATAATTTTATATAATCTGAAAATTTAGGGATTGAAATCTGACAAACAATTCAAAAGTTTGCTGAAAATCCTAACAAAGAGATCCTCTTTCTCCGAAATATACTGGCACTAATTTGATTGCTGATTGTGGAAGTTCTGTAGGTTCATCAAAATATTCATATCATGAAATTTCGTTACAATTTATCCATTGGTTCTATGGAAAAGCATTATTTTCAGTCACATCGTCATGAACTACAATATTTTACAATGAGATATAAGTAATGACGTCAGAGAAAACGTTCTTATTGGTTATTGCATAATAGACGTCATATATAAACTTATATGATAGGAGATACACGTTATAATTTGGCATGTTCAGGACATATATGCGTTATGTTCAACCCTCAACAAGTTAAACATGTTCAAGTTTTTTAAGTTCGAGTACATAAATTATGTTTCAGAGAGAATTTACGACAGCGATGCACGCTGTACGTGTTTCACCGTTGAGTTCTGCATGTTCGTCTAAACATACGAAAACGTAATAACCGATACACTTTGTGTTTCAGACTTATAACGGCAAAACTTATATGTTTTAAGGGCAAAACATATAGTGTATCGTCGGCCTAAATTGCAGTAGTATTTGTCGCACATTCGCCTATCAAAATACTGTATATTTATGTATATTGTATGTTATTTTGTAAAAAGTGACTATATAATTATTATGTATATATTTTGTTTATATTTCCTTTAGAGTTAATTTACCTGTACGGAAAATAAAATTATTATTTTATTATTAATATTATTATTATTCCTTTTTCGTTTCAATGGGTGTAAGATGACGCGAAGTTGTTTTCAAGCTGTGTTACATCTTTCAACAAGCAGGCATCCCGTATCTTGCGTCTTGTATGGTCACACATGTTTTCGCAATACAGTTAACAACTAAAAAACTTTTAACAATGTAACAATATAATATAAAGAATTACTATTTGATATTTTATTAGTGCTATTGTTATACTTAATTCCATTCTAGTAATATTTAAAAGACCTCTTTTCAATAGGAGGACTGAGTGAGAAAACTGTAGAGATACACTAGAGTCACGCGGAGATTACAATATAGTAATCATCAGAAATCGTGATATAATAATATCAATAGATTTGCCATCGTTAGTTTCAAGATGCCTGTGTCATAAACCTCAAGTGGTTATTGAACAAAATCTGTGTTATTTTGCCATTAGAATGTAGTGAAGGTTTGGTATATCCCTTTATATAGCGTTTATATGTTTATATGTTGAATATCTGTCTGGACCAGACCCCATCAACAATCTGTACTCTAGGGATGCACAAAATAATTTGTGTGAGTTTTGTAAAACTGAATATCTGATAATTTAAGAATATCGATAGAACAGCATTTTAAATGAATTAGTGGCGTAACCCGACAACAAATAGGGAGGTACGTCATTTCTCTGTCCAGGTTTTACCTACGGTACAGGGACCCTACCCTATAATAGGACAATTAAAACCTACTTCTATTCCTAAACTCGTTAATTTCCTTACAGCCATACAATTATAGGATTACATCAACTTCTTCAAGTAGATGAAATTGAAAACTAACTAAATGGATCTATGACCAATGACCGTAGGTTATGTACAGAGCCCAACAGTATAAAACAATCTGAATATTTTTGATTACCAAGAATTAGAAATTCAATTTTCTTCTTGCCTCTACATTTTAAACTTACTTTGTAAGTTTGTTTTTTGTAAGTTTTTTTTTAAATTTGTTTGACAAGTATGAAAGAGGTGGGGTATCCCATTTCTTGAGAAATAAAGAATTAAAGAGTTTGATTTGATTTGAAGAAACAAATGCAGTATACTAGGAAAAATGGAAGGAAAAGGAATGGTGAAAATTGTTACATTCTCTCCTTTGATATAGTCATAATTGTGCTATTTTATAGTTTATGTATTCTGATTGTTTGTATAGGTAGCAAGTAATAGGTTCCCATACAATTCCATTTAAAGATCATACGTTATTTTTAACTGAGCTATTAAGTACGACAAACAATATTTGAAAAATTTAATGGAAGTTTGTAACTTTGTTCTGAAATCGACTGACTGAGTTAACTGTAATATCAATTCTATACCAGAGGCATCGTGCATTTTATTTTCACCAGTGTTAAAGCGATATAGATACATGACCCCTGTACGGGCGGTGCTACATAAGTGAAGTGTATTTCTCCCCAAAGTCCCATCCGGTCATTCTCCCGAAGACGAGAGTATCAGTCTGTAGTACCCAGCATCCCTCCTATGCCATGATGTTATTGAACGAGTACAAAAACGCAGATGCAGATCACAACGCAGACGCAGATTTTGGGAAGAGATTCCAGACACAAGAAATGGATGCAATACGCTTGCGTACCACTAATAAATGCTTGTGTATATGTCAAAAGCTCGGATGAAAATCAATTTAGAAACAGAAATTAATTCTTATTCAGAACGTTTAAATACCGAGAAGGAGTTAAGTTCTCGTTGGCAGGAAATGAGCCAAGGTAAGCGAAAGATGATTGTAGTATATTATACTCTTCTTTAGCTGATTTTAGTAATTCCAATTTTGGGGCGAAAAGGGAAACCGATAAATTTTACATAAATATACTTTAAAATGTGCTAGTATGAATCAATATGTATGAAATTAAGTTATGGCATGTAGTTCATATACCTTAGTTTTATAATTAATTATGGAATCCCTGAAATATGTTTTCCATCATTATATTACTGATTTACCGTATTCAAGCACACTGGATGCTGCTACTGGAATTCGTAAGATAGACATTACAATTATAATCTTATCCAAAACTGATGGACGTTTAAATAAATAAGCATAAAATTAAATGAATAGCATATTTTCGAACCATATGACATAGGTATATTCTTGGTAGTATCCATTTGTATGTCTAATGAAGTTCGAACCTTCTTTATATTGTGAAACTAGTAATTATGAGATCATTTCTTTGGTATAAGAAAGTTTTCTGAACTAAAGTTTTTGAAAAATATTTATGTTAACTTTTATAATGTGAACTTCTCATTTTTATTTATTGTTATTATTTCAACAAAATGGAGCAATCAGGTATTATATAAAATTCCTTTGCGATGTTACAGAAATCTCAGGTCTTTGTAAAACAGAGTATGCTTCTCTGATGGTGTGAAAAGAAAAGTGGCTTTCAGATATGAAAAGATGAGAAAAATAACTTTTTCAAATATTCTCTAAGCTTTTTTTAGTTGTCAAAGGAATAAAGAAATCACATCAGAGATAGTCTTTTTAGATGTGACCTGCAGCGAAGCGCAGAAAGCATCTATTGTCCTCGGTATGTCCGTCTGTTCGTCCGTCGCGAGAAATAACTCCTAAACTGCTAGAGATAAGTACAGGGAAGTATATAGAAAAAATTCTCAGAATTATACTGTCATACCACATTTTTATTTTCGAGTCGATCGCTCGAATTTTGACGAATGGATTTCTCGACTCGAGTCGAGAAATCCATTAGCGGTTACAGATAGGTATATGGACGTATATACTTATTCGATGGGCGATTTTACGCTGATTCCAAAAATTATTCGATTTTTAAAATTCGACAGAAATTCGACGAATATAGAATCGATCGAAGTTTCAGAACTGTTAAGTTGATAACTTCTATAACGGCTACAGATAGGTGTAGAGAAGTATTAATATAGACAAAATTCTCTGAAAAATAATTCAAGCTCATATTTTTATTTTCGAGTCGATCGATCAAATTTTGACGAACCTCGAGTCGATAAATCCGATAGTGGTTAAAGATAGGTATAGAGAATTATATACTTATTCGCTGGGCGATTTTACGCTAATTCCAAAAATGATTCGATTTTTAAAATTCGACCGAAATTCGACTAAGATCAAATCGGTCAATATTTCACAAATGTCGAGTCGATATATCCAATAACGGCCACATCTGCAGGTATAGGAAAGTATAATAGTGAAAGTTGAAAGTTCACAGTAATATATTGTGATGCCACATATTAATTTTCGAGCCGATCTATCGAACTTTGACGAATAATCGAATCGATAATATTCAATAAGTGTTACAGAGGGGTACTCTATAGCAAACTATAAAACAATAATTCGTAAGACAATTTATTCTGATTCTAAATAAGTGTAAATTATAAGTTTCATTTTTCTAATGTTTTCATAAAAGCGCTGGTTTGTATGATCGTATAAATCTTTATTACCGCTAATAGCGTTGAATTCTAATTGTTTTAGTAGTTGCTTCTTGTCTCTGGAAAACAGCTCCTGTACAAATTGCACCATAAAAAAGAACTAATGAAGGAGTATCAGTCAACATTCTAAAATTCATCGTTCACGAGATATTTTGGTGGTGCGATATTATTTATGAAATTTGTGATTATTTATGAAATCAGAGCTAAACCAAGTCAAGAAATCTTGACCTGATGATTCGATGACCCGAAATTGAAGTTACGCAATGACCTGACCCAAAGTTACCAAAATTGTCTGAAACAATCTAAAATTCTTATTTTGACAAACAACTTGTAAAATAACTATTTCTTAGTCAAATTTCTTTTAAAGAAAATGTGAATATTAACTTATTTATGAATGATCATATAATTATAAAGGTCAGTAAAAATAATATTAATAAACGATAATCCATGAAACATTAGATTTCATTCCAAAATACTAAAAATGTCCGTACATTAAATAAATAAATAAATAACTTAAAATGCGCCACAGGGAAGTTTTAAATGGAATTAAAAATTTGATATTGAGATTCTGCAATTATAACAATAAGTTATATACCTATAATTCCTAAAATGTATTACAGTTAACAATTTACAGTATGTGACAGTAAGTCATTTATAAATTAAAGAAGTTAACTCAATTAACTGACATCATTTTTGCTTTATTTCATAATTCTAACTCATCCATTTATCTCTTCGTTAAAAAATCTCATGTCAGATTCAGTTTTATTAACGGTAATAATTATTATTTTAAAATTAACAGCATATTTTCGAACCATACATGTACGACCCGTAAAGACAGAGTAAACTCTTAAAGATAGAGTCATAATTTTATTACTAGGTAAAAACTTTTATCCAGCATATTTGAAGAAGAGAAAAAGTAATGTTACGGAGTTACGTTATGTTAAAAATGCGTTTCATTCAGTGGCGCCGAATACGCGGGGGCCCGGTACTCCGATCCCCCGCTGAGACAATCCCGAGGGGGCTCCCCCCCCCCCCCCACCTGAATTTCTATAAAAAATATATATCTTTTTTCCCAATTTTCTTTTTAAATTAGTGAAATTATAGCAACATTAACCCTTCTTTCTTTCAAAATTTTCTTAATAATGAAACTGTTGTTATTTGTAAGAATTGTGACTTTGTGATCTTAAAACGACACAATTTGACTAAGATAGGAGAAATCAATCTTAAAAATTCAATTTCCTTTTAAAAATGATGTCGTATACACTTTCAGTCGTGGTAATTGACAGAAAGCATAGAAAACAAAGCAAAAAATAATAAAAAGGAAGGACTGGAATTATTGGAAATTTTAGAACGAAATTTACGAAAATTCAATAAAAATTGTTTGAAATAGTGAGTTTTTAACCACAACTTTTCAAAATTTTCTTCGCTTTTCGGACACTCTGCGACGCTCTCGTATTTCAATTCATTCAGCCCCCCCTCTCTAGACTTCCAGAAAATCGGCGCCTCTGGTTTCATTACTATACAGAGTACAATATTTCAATATCACTCCAATTATTTTGAGACAAACACTCCGGGTAACGGGGTCTAGATCCGTGACCCAGCAGATCTCTTTCTTGGGCACACAATGCAGGGTGGTCCAAAAAACTTTACCCCTACTTGAAACTTGTAATTGCTCGGAAAACAAAAACATATGAATGTTCATTCAATTATCTAACCACTAATATTTAACTTTATGGTGATACTCACACAGTACCAGATTCGCCACAGTTTTTTTTTTTTTTTCAAAACTTTACATAAAAAAGTTGCAGGGATTTTGAACAGCTCATATTCTCTTTTTCGGTTGCTTCATCATTTTTTTTAGAATTTACATTTAATAGATATAACATATGGGATAATAATGAGAAGAACCAATATAATTAAACTGTATCATTCTTGGAACTGTAAGGTAATCTTTAATTGGGAAATCACTTATAATCCATGCTCAGGCACTTTGTACAACTTAAACTTTGATTTGCCTACTTATGGAGCATCAGTATTTGAGATTTAAATAATTCTTGCCACAGTTTCTCAAAGTATTATGAAGTTTTGGAAAATTTTATAGTGGTAGATTTCATAAATATTTTCAAACAAAAAAAAATTCAGCAATTCACAGTATTTTTCAAGCTGAAACTTTTTTTCATGTATAAGGTTTGAAAAAAAAATATATATTGAAGGCCGTAACCCAAAAGCGCTAGAATTTGATTTTTTCTCACAAAAATACCGTACGAAAGCGCTAATAAAAACTGTACGATTGCGCTGAAAATTATCATACGAATGCGCTAAGAAAAAGTGTACGAATGCGCTAAGAAATGGTAATAAAAATTCACATTTATGTAATTCACATTTTCAAAAATATGAAACTGCAAAACTACTCCAGCTATCCAGGAGCATGGGACCCACGTCTCCATACGGGCCTCATTTTCTGATTGAAAATAGAATTTGTGTTAGTAATAAATTTGTAAAATGTATTTAAAAATCATTATTTTTCACATTACCTAGGCAATTTGCAGATTGCCGACGGCATTTCGCAAAATGCCGGCCCGCACCGCCGCACCGGTAATGAGTAAATTGTCTAGGTACTTTGCAAAATGCCGATGACCTCCGCCATTTTGCAAATTACCTAGGTATTTTGCAAAATACCGAATTTTACACTTTGCCTACAACATATATATTATAAGAAATATGAATTTAGTAGACAATATGAAGATAACTTAAATGTATTTTATATTACTTTAAAATTAATATTATTGAGTGAAAAAAATAAATGCCTTACAATAAGATTATAAAGATTTAAAATGTTGACTTAATCTATATTTTAATTTAGTAATGTATAATTTTTGACATAACTAAACGTATTATTACATTTTATAGTTTTAAATTTATGTAGGAAATATATTCTGTATAAATAATGAGATTTTAACAGAGAAACTGTATTTTTTAATTATTTTACAGCTGATAAGTATATATAGGAAAATCAATATTATAGATAGCGGAAAGTATTTCAGAAAGTACAAAGTAATCGTAAATTTGTCGACAAAGAAAATAAGGTAATTTAGTATTGGGAACTTTATTATAGTTTTAAAATGAAACTATTATAGACTGACATGTTTTACTGAAATAAGTAATTGTAATAAGGGCAACAAATTGTTGATTGTTTATATTAATTTTTCCATATAAGTTTTTATTATGATAATTGTTTTAAACCAAATATTTATTTTTAATTTCAGATCATGATGAACTCCGAGACTTCAATGAACTCATCTATTTTCCAAATTGACGAAAACATAACTGGATTTCGTTGTGTTTGGACTCTAAACGATTATATGAAGATCAAGAGGGATTTGGAATTCAAGAAAGGAGTAGAAATGGAACATACACTCAACCTGCGTTTTGGAAAACTTTGTAAATTCCGCGTTCTTTTATATCCGAACGGTATGACGACAGAGGACGAAACTGAACTGTATTTCGGATATTTTAAAAGAGACTCATCGGACGTACCGCAACCGGTTTCGATCCTACTGAAAGTGAAAATTCTCGATTTTGACGAAGAGCCGATTATCCCAAAAGAATTCTTCATTACCAGCAAGGTTAATACAGACGGGGGAACGTGGAATATCGTGAAAATTGACGATCTCAAGAAACCTACGAAGTATTTAGTGAATAATTCGATTATAATCTCGATGATAGGTTTAGTTTCGATGAAAGCTAATCCAAACGAAATTGTCTTAAACGATTTACTCCATCGGTCAGTAAATTCCGTTATTTCCGGTCTGAAGCAACTGAAATCTCAGGGAAAGTATTATTCTGATGTGAGTATCACAATTGGCGACGAACTTTTCGACCTTCATAAAGTGGTGTTAGCGAACAAAAGTGGAACTTTTGATAAAATGTTTCGCGAAAATAAAAAAGCGAAAAAACATTTCACAGTGAGAGATCTCACTCCAGATATTTTTCGTGAACTTGCCCACTTCATTTACACAAATTCGGTGACCCACAAGTTCCATAACATGCTCCTGGAAGTATTTAAAGCGTCAGATAAATACGATATTCCAGAACTGAAAATATTATGCGAAAAATGTGTATTGAGTAATATTAGTGTGGAAAACGCAGCAACATATTTTGTTGTAGCTCATAACCATTCATCAAGCGAAATTAAGAAGAAATGTGCTGAAGTTATTCGTAAAAACTGGGATGGAGTTAAAAATACTGAAGGTTGGAACGAATTAAAAGAAAGTTCTCATATGCTTCTTTTAATGGATGTTAGTTTCTCAACACAGTGAAGGTATACGTTATTTATCTCAAAAATATGGTGTGCTTTTTCTTATAGTTTCTCTGCTGTTCTTTTTCATTTAATCCTTATAATAGTTTCCTTTACAATATTGTTTATATTGTAATATTTTCAACATTCTGATAAACATATAAAATATGTATTGATGTCATATTTAGATTATTTACATGAAATACGTTTTTCTTTAGTTTGTGCTGTGTTTTGTTCCGTGAAAGATTATCCATATTTATATTTTTCACTTTATAGTAGTCTAATAATTTTCTTTACTACATTATTATAATATGTCTTATCGTTTTTGATTTTGAAAATTGTTTACTATCGTTAAAAGATGATAAAAGATGAATTACATGTTACCGTATGTTTCTAGTGCGACGAAGTTTTCGAAAGAGTGCATTTTCCATGTGGTTTCTATTTGGAATAACAAATAATTTTTAGACCACAGTATTGTTCGAAATAGTAGTTTCTTCTACATTTCGTAATATCTCTCCACTTCTTTTTTTTTTCTTAGTTTTATTTCTGAATTATATTGAACAATATATACTCATGTACTGATTATACAATATGCGGCCAATAAATTTTGATAAAAAATCATTTTGAAATTCTTTTATTAAGTATCCTGATGTGCATGGTGTTACAAAATAGTAAATTTTGTTAAATTAAAATGAGTTATGTGTTTGATAATTTACATTGTGAAACTACTAATTTTTAGGTACTTTTCACTGATATTTACTAATTTTCTGAAATTATTTTAGACTTTCCATAACAATAACAATGATTTTCAGGGGACCCATTTTAAAACAAAATTGTTGAACAGCTACTGAAGTTTAGTATAATTAATGTGACACAAACAATAGATATAGTACTATAGATATGGTAAACAAGCACTGAGAAGCGTTGTTTCCAATAATATCACCAGATGGAGTGCTGCCATTACGAATATGATTTCATTCAAATTAATCTCAGATCGATATTTTTCTGCGATTGTCCGAATCATGATCTACAGCCAGATAAAATGTAACCTTAACATAACTTACGAGTTAGTTCAGAAGCTTTAATATTAAAAATGGAATTCAAAATTAACGATTTTCATCTGCTGACGCGATATCATTATGAAATTAAGTAACCTTTTTTTACGTAATCTCGAAGAAACTAATATTTAACCTTCCGCGTAATAAATACTTCAATTAAACTATAAAGAAAATGTACACCTTATTTCGATTTCCTTTGATCTCGTTCTGATTTCACAAGATTTGCGTTTATGTGATCATCCGAAAGCAACTGAGTGAAATCACCAAAATCAAGGTATAAAGCGAAATCGTCCGAAAATAAACAAAATCACAATTTGTCAGTTCTATAAACTGGTATAAAGGTCCTACGGAACCAAACGAAATCAGTAGATTTTAGTGTGGGAATGGTGTTTTATTTCGGACGATTTCTCTTAATTTCAGACGATTTTGCTTGATTTCGGACGATTTTACATGATCAAATAACTCAAATGTTGCGAAATCAGAACAAACCAAACAACGAGATCAAGGGAAATTAAATGAAATCATTCCCAAATAAAACAAGTAATTTATACTTTTTTTGTGACTGTCTCAATCAAACAATTAATGTCCGTATTCAAAACCTACTCTTCGTGCCGGTTCCAAAAATATATAGTTTGCCTATAAAATAATAATAAACACGTTATTATATTACGTAAAAT
>JAQIWE010003913.1:0-11305 GCA_034698565.1 Campodea plusiochaeta | reverse complement strand
CTTCAATTTGCTTACTCACTTTTATTAATCCTTTAATTATTTCAGATTTTATACAAATTTCAAAAGGTGCGCGATATCTTGATCACCCTGTATAACAAAAGGTTTGTTTGGAAATTTAAAATACACATGACATGCATAATTAGTTTAAAACCTGAAATTGAATTTCCAAATTCCCATCCACACATTTGTAAGTGAATGTTTTTTAATGCAGTATGTGAATAACTATTGCTAGGCAGTTATTTGTATAGAACAACCTCGAAGAGGTAAGATATATTTGAAACAATAGTTTTTCGTAATATATTTAACTACTGTAGATTTCATTTTAATTTATTATATTTTATGAAATCAAATGTTTTAGTAGAAATGAGAAGACAGGAAAGAATACTATCGATAACGATTGATCGCGACTGATCCTCATATAAACCTATTTCTTTCGAAAACTAAGCAAAAAAGAAAATCTTAGAAATTAATGAAAATCACTAAGACAATGAAGAAAAGAAAATTACCATTTATTTCCTGAAAAACTGAGCTGAACCAATTCGACTGAAATGCTTTTCCAAATCAATTATAAAATACACTTGTATGCATGTAAAATCTAAAATGAATGCCATATAGTGCAATTTATTATATCGTAATAAACTTAACAGAGCAATAACAAATTAACGAATAAAAAAATACTGGCATAAATAAATGGTAGTAAGATATACTTTATGTAAATATAATTTTTGCAAAAATCACTGACATTTATGAAGTATAAGGTTTCCATATCTAAAGAACCACCTTTTGACATTCATATAAGTGCGTATACACCAGGCAATTAAACTTTTAAAGGCTGAAATATTCACTTTTCCACACATAACGAATGTCGTTTGAAGTTTAAAGTGTAAAACTTAACTAGAGGTTGTGAGAGATTTTGTCCGTCAAAGTATCTTTGGGTGTGAAGTTAATACTACAACTTTGTAATTGCTGGTTGTCACTATACAGTCTTTTAGAAGAAGATGGAGTATGCTTACTTAATGGGAGATGGAAAAAGATACCCTCAACTTTTACACATAAAATATCAGATAAAAAAGGAGATTCGATTTACAGAATGAAACAACTTTTTGTTCGTGTGGGTTGTCAGTTAAGAAAGTTAAATTATTTATTTTCACGGATTTCTTTTTCTGTGATTCTGAATTTCTATTCAGTATTGGTTGTATATTGAATTCAACATTTAATTTTTATTATCTTCGAATACTTTGTAATATGACACAAAAAAGGTTTCGTGGAAGAAAATAAATATTTAATGGATATTTTGTCCAACCCACGTTGTAAATTTTTATTATATAAGGTGAATGCGCTGTAATAGCTATGACGCTGCTGGGGAGAGCAGGAAGAAACGGATTCCTAATTTTTTCTCCACAACGGAGTTTTTTTAAATTTAATTTAATATTTTCTATGATATAAGAATTGGGGAAAAATCTTCCTGAAATATGTTACTGAAAAAATAAAATATTAATATCGTTCAAGGTTCATTTTTTTCCAGCGTGACATCCCGTTTTACACAGCTTATCGGTCCCTTGAAAGATCGAGTACAATAGAAAGCAAATAAAATAAAACGGTATTGTGTGGTGGAAAACGCTACCTCAAGCTGAAAAAACTACACGTTTAAGATCATAATTATGTGTATGCACGTGTAATACAAATACAAACAGTTTCCATTCACTGTCCACCTCAACACAATTTTCCCAAATATTACAGAAGGAACTTTTTTTTTGCAATTTTTCATAGGTGAGGAATAAATATTTCTCAGAAATTCTCCATGTTAATATGCAACAACTTATCTGTGTATAACAGCGATTATATTTATATTAGAAGCCAAAAAAAATAATCTAAAGGGTAATAAAAAAAGTTCTTAATTACAAAGTAAAAGGAAGAGTGTGAAATATATTATCTTATGTGGAAAATGCAGAAAAAGAAGTTTGCCGGAAACTGACTGATATAAAAGTGTATTTATTTACTGAATTAATACCTGTAGTTCTTGAAAGAAAGTGCTCTCTTTTTCCTTTTTTCTTTTAATTTAATATCCTAAGGTATATAATTAAAAAAAAAAAATCAGCAGTATTTTAGTGAGTATAAGCCTTTCTTTTTTGCAATTTTTAGTACGAGTATTCCTTCTCTGTGTTGACCTCCTGACTACAGGTATTTATTAAAAGTCGATGGAATTGGTTGTTTCCTTTTATTAGAATCTGTATCAGAAGTTGATATGTTACAATGTTTATAATTTGATTTCTACTAACAATCTGTGAATATACTAAATATTTTTTTTATTTTCAGCTTGTGTGGTCCAATGGCTTCTGTGAGGTGATTTAGGAAAGGAGAAGAAAGATTCCTTCCCTCCTTTTATTTTCATTCCCTAACGTTTCCTTACTATGGTTTTCTTCACATCACCACAAGCAAGAGTGCTGTGCTCACTCCTTAAGTCTTGTGTACACTTCATTCTTAAGCCTTACCCTAAGTAAGTCATAATAAGTTCATGAAAATCCTTAGACAAGTATCTGTATAGATGTAATGCACGTAAAAGTCATGTAGAGAAGTCTTAAGTGACTATATGCTGCCATTGCATGATAATTAAGAAAAGTTTTCTTTTTTGCCCATGTTCTTTTTTATAAATAACTTCAGCTGTTCAAAATAATCTCATACAGTAATACCATTAATCCCCATTAATTCCAATATAATAGAAAAGAAATGATTCTCTAGACTTACCATGTATTTCTTCTCCATAATTAAGATAATTTTTAGACTGGAGAATATATTTTAACTCGTTTTATTCAAAACTTTCTAGAGTATAGAGAAGTAGACAGTAGAACATATTTATATCAACATAAAATTACAAATTCAACATAATTGTATTAGCTTAAATAAATAGTAAAAAAAAACTAATACGGTGAGTTCATGATAAAACAAAGTAAAACTTTCTATAAAAGTAGAACTTTCTCAACTATATAATTGTCAAAGAAAGAGAATTATTAAATAATAATAATGTAATATGGCAGCAAACTATTAATCTTTATTCTGTCACATGCACTTGCAGTTCATAAAAAGTACCAATTCCTTTCTATCGTAAGATGTTAAGTACTGAGTAAAGTAAAACAAGAAAATAAATTGGAGCATTGCTGCACTATTAACATTTTTCCTTGCAATATATAATTATAGAGTAATCAAAATATAACCTTTAGTCTCAACCAGTTCCTTCACAAATACATCATTATTATGTAAAACATTTCTTTTGACAGCACTTCGAATATCAAATCGATTAAAGATTGCAGTAATTCATGAGGGAATCTTAAAGATAAGAAGAAAAATAATATTGCTTCATAGATTGTTATATTGACGTTCTTGTGTTATAAGATAAGGTAGTCTTGAAAATGGGATAAGTATTAGCAGAAAACACTCGTTGTCATGCAATTCATTAATTCAAAATAATATGAAGATGGTTTTATTTAAAGTTACTATACTGCTATTAATAGTGGTAAACGTAATAAAATATCTGTAAAATAAATTAATAATAAAACATATTTTAAATTATCGAGACACTATAAAGTTTTATATTAGATTGGCGACATTCTGTTATTAATTTAGTTCATAAAATACTGTAAAATTAAAAATTAAAAAAGTACAAAAACTTACTAATATCGTCATCCGTTAACCACCTAAGGAACACAATTACTGTACTTCCATAATTTTAAAAGAACCCTGCCACAATTATTATAGACGTACATTGTAGAATATGTGTAAAATTAAATATCAATATCATTATGGTTCACAATCCAACCAAATGTATTCTTTCTATTTCAGCCCCTTCCTCTCCTTTTTCCACCATTCAATAAATTTCCGTTTGTAAAGTACAGTATGGGAGAAAATGAAAGTGAATACAGTGAAGAACTTAGCTCTCCACCAAGATCACCAACTTATTCACCAACTCCACAATTAGTTCAACATCACCATAAAAATAGAATGATGCAAGAGTGTCAACAGTGTAGTAGTATTGGAAGCCATCATGAACATGAAAATCAAATGATGAGAAGACCTTCCATTGAAAGATCTTATCATGGAAATTGGAGAGGTAAGAAAAGTAGATAGGGGAGTTATTAGAAGGGGGATTAATGTGCTGGTTTATTTGGGTGCCAGTATTTTTCCAGTTTTTTTTTAATTGATGAAACTGAGTTTCTGTTTTACATGCTTGCAGATTTCCGAGGAACAGTGATGTCGAGTTTTGTTCATTTTAAATGGTAATGGAAATGGAAATTTCTGTCAATATTTTTAAAATTGCTTGCTAGCAACTCTCTTATAAGTGCTTCATTTTAATTCATAATAAAACGCTTATTGGATTACATTGTATTTTCCACATTTTATATATTCTTATTTGTAATATAACATTGATCAATATTCATATTCGTTACATTTTTAAGAGTATTTTCTTTCGATTTTTTTTATTAAATGAAGTGATAGGCAGGAAAAACTAATTAATAGTACGAAGAAAAAAGTCTGAACCTCCTTAGGGATTCCATATAATCATTCATTGTTATAAACGCCAGTCTTTTCGGAAGCCCATTATCACAAAAGTTTTTTTTCTAAAGTTTTTATTTACAAATTTTAGGACGTGAATGAATATTTTTAAGAGATTACATGTAGTAACAAAAGCATGTCGAAGAAAAATACATATCATCAAAGCTGCATAAACTCGAAATATTGTCGTTATTCAAAGTAGGAAAATTGGAAAAGCTAAGGTTACTGATGGATAATATTTTCATTCTAACTGGATTACTTATAAAAATGAAAATAGAGGTTTTTTGTAGGATGAACTGAATTAATTTTTACCGTGTTGAAAGCAACAAGTCGGTAAAATATGTTCTTTTTATATATGTCATATTTTTAAAACTATTTAAGCATAAAAATATTAAATGTAAATGTTATAATTTCCATGATGCAATATAATTTATCAGTCATTGCCTTTTATTGATCTTTTTGACTTCCGAGTTAGAGTTCCGCTAACGGGATCAGTACCGGATTAATCCATCAAATGTGCTCAAGATTAGTCCAATAAATCTGTTCAGATCAGAGAGGTCTGTACCACTGAATTTCGGTGCTGTAAAGTGAAAAGAAAGAGGAAAAACAAATTAAAAAACATTATAAAATATATTTTCCCAATAATATGGATGTGTGGAAAAGCTGAAAATATTTGTTATCTACATCGGAAAAGCCTGCATACTCGAAAATAATTAAATATAATATCTTTTTTTTTTTGAAACTTTAAATTACCGTAGTTGGTTCCATATATGTTATATGCTATTCAATTCTTCTTTTGTTTTCGTATTTCGACGTAGATTGCATTTATGCAAGACTTCACATACTGTAAACCTTAATCCGAACCTGTATGTGTTGATCGTAACCTCAAACTGTACATGAATAGTCTAGCATATATCATATGTTCATGAATGTTAATGTGGGTTTGAGGTTTTCATTTCCCCACTTTATATAGAATACTGTGACAAAGTGATTAACATTGTAATAAATGAAAATTAAATAGTACACACACAACAGTAATATTGATGTTATGAAACTAAAAACAACAAAACCATAGTTACTTGAATTTTAAACAAATATTTCGTTTATACACAATCATAATCTAAAAAACTCGGAATTTTCACTGACTTTCTCGAGATTTTAATCGGTATTGTTATAATAATAATCGAAACAATAAAAAAATACAAATGGTGATTGTAAAGTGGAAAATGTATACAGACTTTTATCAAAAAGTTCTTCATCTGTTTTGTTTATATATCTACTTTTTTCGTAATTTCTGAGAAAATAATTAATACATGAATGTCCTATACAAGGCCTATTTTTAGCTATAACGATAATAATTATCTGGCAGAAAACGTGATATCATCGCTGTTTCAGTTTGGAATAGTCATTGTTTGGATATTCCCTTCGATATAATTGAAAGAAGAAAACCTTTACCTGTAGATTTTATCTGACAATGCAGAAGGTAGAATCTGGCGATTTCCTCAAATTGTAGTTGACTGGTTTCCCCTAGAATCATAAAAAACATTAATTATTATTTCAAAAAAAATCTAAAGAAGTGTCTAACTTATAAGAAGAAAACAATGTTTTAATAATGATCTTAAAGAATACAGTTACAGTTTACATCTTTTTTTAATAAACGGAAATCAATCCTAAAAGAAAATTATTCCAACGTGAACTATTTAAGTGGTGTTTTCCTCCATGAAGTTTTACCTAAATAGAGAGAGGATATAAGAAACTTCTGAACGCAAGTTTTCTATTTGAGGATTAGTCTCCGTTGAATGTTTAACCTTCCATCACAAATAGACATCTTACTAATTAGGTAAAGTTTCCTTGTTGATGCATGCTCATTAAGAAAAGTAGGTTATTTGCAACAACTTTGCCTTTATTTATCTTCCTGCTCAAGCAGTTGGCACCTGCAATATGTAAACAAATGCAGAATGTTATGAATCACTACAATTTTCAGCAGAAAATTAAGAAATTTAGCAACTCTCAAAAATACCTTAATTATATAAAGGGTCGAAGTTGAAGCTAAATGAAGTTCTATAATTTCTAAGAAATAGAAAAAACAACGTGTACTAAACTAAATAAATACATACATAGATCTCTTTTTTTCTATATATAATTACGTATATATACCGATAAGGAAAATTTAAAAATACTTACAGCATTATTATTTCAAATTGTATTGGTTTCATATATATAATACAGTTGAATATCAAGTACAGTATTAAAGATTTTTATACTGGTTCGTTATTTTGATTATTCTTTGTGCCTCTTTCATCGATCTCTTTTACTGTATGTTGAGAAATGTTTCCTGAATTGTCGAAACAAATACTGAAAACCCAATCTTCCCGTTAAGCATTAACTAATCTAATTTATTGCTAAGATTTAGAAATGTTGCATCATTATAGACGGAAGTAAGTTAATATGGGAAACATCACGTCTGAATAATATAAAGTAGACAATAACATAATATTTAGTACTCATATAGGATATAAAATATTGTAAAAGTTAAAAAAACTTTTAAAAATAACTATTCGTACAAAATTGTTGTGCCACATTACAATGTTCATGGCTATCTTAATCCCACAATCATCTTATACTGAACTTTTGCCATTTATTTTACAGTTAAAATTGTTAATTTCGAAAATGCAATTTTTTAACTCACTTCTTCTAGCAATGTAACTTATTTCAAAAAATTATACCACCCTCAAAGCAGACAAACACATTCCAAATATTTTGTACTATATCAACAAAGTGGATCGTTTTCTTTTACGACATCAGTAAAAATCAACGTACAGCATGACGTCCCATTTTCCAACACACAAGTCCCGTTTCACTTTCTTTGTTGTCTATTGTACTCGCTTCTCAATGGACCTTTAATCTGCGTTGGAAATTTTGGCTTCCTGCTGAAAAATAATGGGCCTATAAATATTAACGTCTTTAAAAGAACTGTATTTCTTTTTCTCAGAAAATTGACAACATTAATATGAGATGCATCCTACGAGAAAAAAAGTCACTTCATTTAAACAAAGACTTTTCAATAATGAAAGCTGCCATTACAGAAAAGAGCAACATTCCCTCAAACATTAAAAGCCATTAGAAAAGTTTATACCTTCTACTTTCTACGTTATACTATTCTCTCTTTCTATTCTCCCTTCACTCCACTATATCCTGGAATGCCCGCAACAAACATGAAATCGATTAAGGTTCCAACAAAATCTACTCCTTTTTGCACTTTCATATATAGAGTAAGACTATGTTCTGTAGGAAAGAGAGGGCAAGAAAGGACCTCTGGTGTCGGTTTTATCCTTTAACCTCTCCCATTCCCATTTGAGTCACACAAGTCCTACAATTACATCCTCGTCTTCTGCCTTTGCAAAAAAAATAAAACGATTATTGTCATTATATGAGAATGGAGATTTCCTTCTCACTTCACATGGTTTTACTTTCTTGTGATGGGATGAAGATAAGAAATTCATATTATGTTTTAGTTTCTGTTCGTATGGAATGTTTTTTAGAATATATAATCACAAAGATTAGTTGAGGTGATTTTAGTATCATATTACAATATTTTTCTACATGGTTTCTAATACTTTATAAAGCTTTACTTTATTTCGTGCATCATGAGCATTCTATAGGTAAAATATTTTACTTCAGTCTTAATTAAATAATTTTTCAGTTATTCATATTAGGATTTTCTTGAACGTCTGAGACCGTCTCTATACAGCATACTGTTGCATAAATATACATAGTCTTCGTTTTAATATTTTTCAGCATTCCTGCTCGTTTACGACTGTTAAACTAATATGGAAGATTTCTTCAAAATTAAGCATCACAATATCAAAGTAAAAAAATGTTATTTCTATCGCAATGAAGACTACATTGTTAATTTATTTTGCGAAGCATGAAAGTCATACCTTGAAGCTGTTTTTTATACCATGATAAAAATTAAACTAATTAAGTAGATAACGAGCACGAAGTTTAGTAAGAACAATGTTAAGATTTGTGAAGAAGATTCTTTCCAAAAGTTCTCTTCTAACTGGTAGGGATTGTGCGAGAGTAGAAAATGATTCGTTACACAAATGAATGTGTGAATGTTTGTCTGTTTCAAGTAATTATTCTCTTCATTTCCCACTCTTCACTTTACTTAGAAGGAAACTCACTTATTGAGTCAATTCATCCATTCTTCTCTTCTACAGTTTGGAAAATGGTTAAGTTTCCTCACGATTCTGAGGTTTCCAAATACAACAGTGTTAATTGTTTTTCATTTCATTTGTTTCGTAATTAAAGTACAGTTTATATTACAGAAATATTTAGAGAATATATATATATATAACAGATCTAGCTCTTTTTTTAATTTTATACAGAAGATGTTCCTACTTATCAGTGATAATAATAAGGAAGATTCTGTTGGTATAGTTTGACGATACAATTCTTCAGTTGGATAATATTGTAATAAATCATTGCATTGAAGATTTATATAACGCACTAGAGAGATAATTATAATACTGTTATATATGAGTTGTTCATAACCATTTGTTGACGGAACTACAAATTTGTGCAGAAAGTTGTTGCCGTACGCTCTTGCTACTTGTGGTTCTAACTTTGCTATTGGTTTGTATGGTTTATATGGTGGTACTCCACGTATATCGGAACATGGCGTTTATAGAAGTTTGTGTATTCTCTAGTAAATCTAAAGAAGGACGTTGAGGTGGTGCGCGTATATTTATATAGCAATAGAATATAGGAGTGCTACCTGCAGTATAACGTTAATACTATTTAAATTAGTTTAATTACAGTTAATGTAAATTATTTTCCTGCTGCGTATGTGTATAAATGGCAGTGTTGTGGATTATCATACACTCTTTCAGGAGCTTAACAAACTTGGTTCGTTATAAAAAAATTAGGAGAGAGTCGAAAATATTTTTTGTTCGAGAAGTATCCAAATAATTTACAGAGCATATTTTTTGCTTGACACTATTATTTATTTGTTACATATACATTTAAGTAACTCTGACATGTCAAACAGTGCTGCGATACTAAGAAACAGTATTTCCCAAGTGTGTACTTGAAACTGTAAAGAAACATATTGTTGAGAAGTTACAAGAATTACTTCTACCTTTGTGTCATGTAATCCCCAGGTAATAATTGAGTGGACAACAGGACTGAAGTTTGAATGGTTGGAAACTGCTGTATCGAAGTTGTTTCCAAATAGATGTAATTTGAAGTAAAAAGACAACGTACGCCTAGATTGAAAATAATAATTGGTGCGATATATATGTCACTAGCGTGTTCTTGTTATAATTCTTCAATATACAAATTATCATAATAGTGTTCGGTAATACTATTCTATTAAAGTAAAAATATTTTGAGACTTTATCGAAATAATACGATATTCTTTAATAAAAAATAATGTCTCAGATTTTTTGATATTTAAAAAATACTCTTATAATTATCAATTCGTTTGCTTTCTACTGTTGTAAAAGTTTGAGTGACGTACAGTATTAACAATTACGTAACTTGATTAAAGTTGATTCTACACTGTAAAAATTGATCGACAGAACTATCATAGTTAGCTTCCAGTCCACATTACTTATTGTAATAATTGCATTTTGAGTTTAAACTTTATAATATGAAATGTAGAGATTAATGAAAATATAGATCAGTAATCCTCTTCGTGTCCATAATTATAGGCCATTGGAGTGGTGTCGTAAAACATATAGGTGCTCCTTTACCTCATACCTTTAGCCTTCCATGAAGTGTAGTGTAGAAATGGCATGGAAGGTAATGTGAATTCTTTGAACGTATGAGAATGGTGATCAGAGATGCATTATAATTACTATCCACCTTATATACTTCCACAATAGAAAGATCGTGGTCAGACTTTCTTTATACTGTCTCTTGTTGCTAGGTGAGAGTCTTGCTTGTTTCTAGAAGAAGGTACTGTCTTTCTCTCTACCCAATTACTGAAATGCTGTAGGCGCTACAAAGTATTGCTTCCTTTTTTTCCTACATATAAAATGATCTTTCTTTACCTGAAACCTCTTAGAAGACAACCTGATATACAACAGTAGGTTTTAAAATAATATTTGCTGCCAGTATTATACGAGTACATTATTTTTCTTTTTAAAATATTATTTTCTTGTGTCACGTGACAAAGAAAAGTGAGGTGAAGGAGATCCCGGGTTTGATTCTAATTGGCACCAAAATTATTCACGTGCTGGTAGACCTCCGGTAAGGCGGCTGGGGCTCACACATCCTCATTTTAGTAGATGCCACGGATCAAAATGGAACTAACTACCAACCAGAACATGGTAATAACCACACCATTTCCAATATCTAAAAAAAAATAATGAACCCTTACATCTGTGCCCTAGACCCTTACATGTATGCCCTGTACCCTTAAATCCATGACCTGTAAGTACTTAGTCGGCATTTACCGGGAGAGTTTCATTTTTTAAAACACATGATTAGGGATACCTTTATCTTACTGTATGTTACATCTTCATTATGCTATTTTTCCGTAACTTTCATTTATTAAGATATTCCTATATATTTATTGCAAAAGTTATTTACAACGCTCATTTTCCTGTGCAATTATATACCATATACATTTAATACATTATATTGAAGTATTGCGAGTAAATTACATTATTACAATTTAATTCAAAGGAATTTTGGCAAATCTCGCAATATTAATTTAAATATCAAAGGTTATTATATTATACTGAAT
>JAQIWE010003912.1:0-11306 GCA_034698565.1 Campodea plusiochaeta | reverse complement strand
AATAGAACTATTATTAGTAAGAAGCTGAGTGTTGAGTAAGAAGCTGAGTGTTTGGGGGAATGGAACTATGCTAATAACATCTAAACGATCTAAGAGTAAAATTTCATTACAGCAATTCATTTTGTGCTTGCTTTCTTTTTCTCGTGATTGGGTAAGGAAATTGATACATATAATTATATACTTTGCACATCAAATGTTATATAGCGAACTAATCAGATGGTCTGAGTCTTAATTTTTTTTCCAGCGGGAAGCCATCTTTTCCAACACACATATCCCGTTTTACTTTATTTTTTCTCTATTATACTCTCTTTCCCGAGAGACAGATAAGCTGTGTTGGAAAAAATGGCTTCCCACAGGGGAAAAAAATACCCCTTTATGAATAACAATATTTTAGTGCTAAAATTTTCGATGACGAGAAGCTCAGAATTATCGTCTAATCGCTTTTATTCATTTCACGTCTCTATTAATCCCTCTTGCTCTGACGACAGCATTAAAATAAACGGAACTTTATAACACTCTGATGAGAAGAAATATCATAGAAAAAAAAAAACTCAACCTGCTGACAGATGATGCAGAACCTGCTCAACTTGTATAGTAGTTATAGGAAGAAACAAGTGCAACATTATTCTCTCCATTTATATTCACCTTATACTTCGACAAGTGTAACATTCACAAGCTTTTTTTGCACTTACAAAACCTGTTTCTATTCTAAAAATATTAGTAAGCAATAAAATAATTGTTGACCTACCTCACGTTAACTGATGGAGTCTCGTAATTTGAAAGCATTATGTAACAGTAATAGATCGATGATTATGAATAATAACATATACTTGAACAAATCGATGATTAGGAAAAATGATATATTGAGCTTTTAGGAATTTACTGCTGCAATATTGAAATAACGTTAAGTATAAAAGATATAAATATATGCGAAATTTGACGCGTGAAATTTAATAAAACAACGTTTAGCTACATAGCCTATGTGTAATACACTTTTTTTATACGTTAAATTTTCTGCATTTTGTCAATATTTTTACAGTATTACAGTAATCATTTTTAGTATTACAGTATATTAGTATTATACACTGTAGTATTACAGTATAGTTTTCATCTTTATACTTTCAATTAAATACATATAACATCGAAATTGTAAGTTGACTAATTTTAGTTATAATGTACATTGATTTGAATATCTGAGATCAGTGAAAGTTATCTAATTTTCTACATTAAATAACATTTTTCTTTCATCAGCCGTTCGTTTTTGTCAATTAAGGATATTAACGTTAGAAGGTTCCAGTTGATGGTTGGTGGAATAACATAAAAAGTAAAAAGATGAGCACTAATAAGCATTTGAATTTTTGAGCAGAAGACATTTCATAAATATTAATCATAATATTACACTGTAAACAAGCAGGTAATAAATCCTCTCTATTTAAAATCTAAAATTAAAAAAATAGGACAACTCAATTTATTTTCCTTCTTTTATAACAATTAAATAGTTTGTAAAACCACTTGACACGTTTGTGTAATATGTTTGAAGTAGGTAACAACTCAACGTAAAATATTCTTGCTTTATTACAGACTGCTGGCCTTTGCGTACTAATCGTAAAAATATAAATAAGTCTTCAGAAGACTGGAAGTATTAAAATAATATTGCAGAATATCTTTTCTCGGGTCGTAGAGAAGTGTAACGATATTTGAATATTATTACTATATAAACTTTGAAATAAATTTTGGTTTGCAATGGTTGTGGATGAGATCCTGGAAATATGGACGTCTTTAAAGGTTCCAGCAACATTACAAATACAACAATGTATTGTACTATATATATTAACAAAAAAATTAGTTGTTCCTTTTGCATATTACAAAGATCCTGTAACAATGACAATATTATGGACATCTTCTTACTGCTGTAGAATGCAAATTTTGAAATTATAAACTAAAGGTTTTAGGTGCTAATATAATAAAATTTTAGTTGTTTTTTTACAAAAGCATGTACAAGACTGTATAATGTCTGTTTGCTGATGAGAAATTTGACCCTATAGAAGAGACAAGTTTTCAGAAGACACTACCCCCCCCCCCTCCTCCTCCAGCATTCATGCCAATTCCTGCTGTAAATAAGAGTGCCGTTATTCTTTTAATCGTGTTCACAGTAGTGGTGTATCACGACACAAATTCACTTCACATGACCTTATCTATGCTTATAGGCATGTTTGTAACGAGGGGGTCCATATTAAGAAACCATACATGATAATACTATAGAAGAAACTGTGTGTGATTTAGGCGCACAACAGACTGTAGTTCGCAATTCTTCTCTTATTAGATTTAATTAAAAAATTGGAAAATCCATATCAGCTGAAATTTATAGTGGCATTCTATTATATTTAAACGTTTAATGTACTCAGGTCCTAACATTAGAGGGGCTAATTTTATTACAGTAGGACTAAAAATGTAGCGTAAAAGTAAAACATAAATTTGAAAGGGCTGTCAAAAATAATGTGAGTTAAACCTTCCCTAGCCCCTACTTCCTTTGGAGCTAGATTTGGAATTTGGCTAATACGCAGTATACAGGGCTTTCTAATTTTCAAGAATTTCAAAAAGACAGCACTTAATTACAATTAAAGTTGTAACCATTTACCATTATTAATCATTGTCATTAATCTAAATCTTTAACGAACCATTATTTTGAAAGGACCATTTATAACGAAATTTCTTGCGTCGTATATCCTATACCACGCACAGATATACAGCTATTTTTACTCGCCTTTAGCATCTTGTAAAGTATAAAATAATTTTCGAGAGAGTTCGTTTTGCTTTGAGTGATTTTTTTTTTATTCTTAAAGATTTTTTTTACCGTTAGTTCATCTTCTCTTGTTATTATTAAATATATAAAAGAACCTTCCAAATAAAAATTTGCTGAGCGGATCACAGACCCACCGGCTCCACTTTGTAGGACCTACAATTTATTTGTAGTGGGTATTTTTTTAAATGCTGTTGTACATTTTAAATTCGAATGAGTCTAAATAATTATTTCGTAATCTACGGCGACCGACCCTCTATGAGGTTTATGAATTCACCATCAACATGTTATAATAATTAAAATTTACCTAAAACTAATTCAATGCAAATATATTAACTTCAACGAAAGTAAATTTCTTATAAAAATCTGTATAATTTTCGGAAAGTCAAACCCCCGTGAGCTCCCTCGCCAGTGGGTTATATATTTATTACAATTGATGCAATGAATATTTAGCTAATGGGCTTCCGCAGAAAAATATCGAAGGACAATATGACCTGCTGCTAAGTGAAATTTGTTGATGTACAATTGGGATGACTTAGCTTCTGAGCAAAATTTCAGCCTTCTTTTTATTTCATTAAAAAAATTAACTTAATTGTTGTTGTTTTTTTACTACGGGCTCCTGTATCAGTCAATTTTGTTTAAAGGTTTTAGCTGGACAGAATACTCCATTTTTGTAATGATGGAAAAACTAATTTTCACAAAATACTAAAAACTTCGATTACCGTGCATAAATACTTTGATGACCTCTAAAACATTTAAAAAACTCTATAATATACAAAAAATCAAACTTAATAAAATATTGTAGAGAATACACCTCCAAATGTGTTTTCAAGCTGTTTCCGCAATTCCAGTATAAGAAACAGATAAAACGGAATCTGCCAGAGGATTTTATAAATAATGACATCTCTTTTTTTCGTGCGAATGATCTAAGTTTCAGTCCACTGAGGAAATGAATTTAAAAAGTGCATCGAGACTTGATTCACGTATAAAGAAAAAAAAGTTACTTCACATATACTCTGTTATGAATGACAGTTACTGTTAGTCATGAATCCGAAGCACGATTATTCTGATGTTGCTATAAATATAATAGCTTCAGGGATATAGGACAATTTTTTTATATGGCGTGTAGTTTATAAGAACACGGGCCGCCCTGTATAGACAGATCTTCTCCGATTATACACCCTTTTCGTATCCAAAATAATAAATATATTGTTCTTTTTTCCATCAATTCAGTTTTCTTTTTCAAATCAAATCAAATTCTTTTTTCACAAAAACGGGATTACTCTCCCACTTATAGCGTGTCTACAAAATTAAGAGTAAAACATAATAACACATAAAAGTAGATTTTAAGTAGTCTACGAACAGAGGCAAGAAGAAAAATGGATTTGTAATCATCTATTTATTTAAAACAGCAGTGTTGTGTTATTCTTTTAAGGCAACAGTATTTTTTGCGAGTAATACCGTATTTAGAATCATAAGGAATTCAGTGTTCTCAAAATTGACCCTGAAAATTTTGGATATGACAATTTCTTTTTAATGCACGAAAAGGCAAAAAGCTGTCATTTTTTTTATCAGGGTCCTAGACGCAGAACAAGGATAGTTTAGAGGTACAAAAGTTTATTGCAAATATGCGAAATAAGCAAATGAAAATGGAACCTCTTCCATTTACTTCATGTAGAAGAAAAGGTTTTGAATTGTGAGAGAAAACTATATTCATTGAAAATAAAATTTCTGAACCACTTTTCCTCTGGCAACCGGCAGGTCATAATACATAATCTTATGCAGTGCTAAGAAAGCATCAGTACCAGTTACTCTAATTTAAGCAAAAAAACAACAACATTCAGTTACTATAATCTGACAAAATCACCTAGCAGAATCATAACCAAATCAATCTAAAACTATTTTACACATACTATTAAATTTTTCTTGTAATTCTGAAACATCCGAAAACCATTCGCTTAGGTCACCGCATCCTTCTGAAATCTTACTCCAAAGTTCAAAAGGGATGTAAAAAATATAAAGATAATAAAAAAGAATCGTAAATTGCGGAAATATTGAATGAATATTCCTCATCACTGATATATTTCTCCCGTTACTGTGTCATAAACAGTAGGAAGATGAACTAGAAGGGATGTACCGTTTCAAATAATTCAAAGTCGTTCCACAAATCATAATTCGCATTTACGTTTATATTTTACAATACAGTATTTCCTACTGACGATTTTTCACGATGTTATTGTTCTACAGATTATGATTTTTGTTTTGTGTATATTTTCTTTGTTTCAATAACGTGAAGATACAATTACCGTATATATTTGTTTTTATAGGTTTATCATGTTTTTGGACTCGCTCGTTCAAGAATAAGTGTGAGTTTAACTGCCGAATTATTTTGGAAACCTCATTCTTGATAATAGTTTACAATATAAATTTTATTCTACAGATAAATAAACATGAAACAAGTTATAAATGTTGATAAATTCTATATGAAACTGTGTTCGAAATTTAGTGCGCAATGAGAGTAGAATACTTTTAAACAGATCAGAACATACTGCGATATGTAAAGTACTGCATAATAATACGAATACTTCAATTACAACACTTGTAAATTAATTCTATACTCCTGAAGCATATTATCTTCGTAGCATGCTTGACACTTGGTTCAATTTAACCTTCAATACGAAATGAACTTATTATATAGCTCCAATAATAAATAATTTTTCTAGATAGTGAATATTATTTTAAAATGAAACATTAAACATGTCAACGATTTTCTTTGATACGAGATGGAAATATTCCAGAGGAATTAAAATTATTCATGCCCAGAAAAAATTATAATAAATAATACTAATCCAAAGTATGAGATCGACGGAACAGAGTAAAACTAATGAAAGACGAATTTGATTACATAATAAAGTTAACATACTTTTGCAAAAATAAAATTTCATCTAATTAATAAATACTTGCTCTAATCATATTACACCTCTCTCCTAATATAACTCAGCAGACAATATTTCCCTACGAAATTTAATTTTTTGACCTTTTTCAATAGAGGTCATTAAACATTCCCTCTTTTGTTTGCTATGTGTTGCAGAATAACGTTTCGTCAAGAAGTAGGTTTTGAACTTGTTAAACTCCTGGGCTAAATTGTTCTGCAACCTCTCCTTTTCGAAGACTTTGTCGTCACTGATATACGAGAAACGAGTTTCAAAAGGAAAGGGATGGAAAAAAGTGAATTATATATTATATACAGGTAATCATTACATATTTGGGAGATATTACCATAATTTGAATTTAATCTTTAATAATAATAAAATAGTAGTCTATGATTCCTCAGATCCCGTAATATTTAAATCCGCAGTTCAAAATTTCTTTGCTGTTAATTTAGTTTAAATTTCAGTATAATTAATGTATTCTGAAGATGTAATAAAAAATAAAGAAGAGACCAATGTAAACAGGATGGCGTAAAAAGGCCAATGCTCTGTAATTAAATGAGATGAATTAAAGTTTACAATGTCAACAATAAAAAAAATCTAATTCTAAATATGAATCCACAAAAATGGACATCATGTGCTTTTGAGACGTTTTCCGTTATATTATGAACAAATTAAAATTTATCTTGTAAGTTAGGAATCTGAAATTTCAATATGTTTTACTTCATTCAAACATAAAATACATCCTAAAATTTCAGAAAAATAAATCAAGTAGTTTTGTCGCTATGATTTTTTAATTGCCTGTTTCCCTATCCTTTAACACAGGAGTTGGTAAATCTTACACCTCCTGTGTTAAAAGATAGGGAACATAACGATTTAAAAAAACGCTGGCTTAAAAACTACTTCATTAATTTTTTTGAAATTTTTGGGTGTGTTTTACGTCGGAATGAAGTAAAATATACTGAATTTTCAGATTCCTAACTTCAAAAACATTGTAAACTTTAATTTATCTCGTTTCATTGCAGAGTATTGACCTTTTACTTTTGTAAAATACTCATTGCGCCACCCTATACAAAAAGCATGCATTTAGAAAATTCAATAATGTAGGTAAATTGCGTAACTAATAATGTCATTTATTTCAGCAATATGAACCGAAGAGGAGATTCCCAATAAATGCAACAAATAAATATACACTTAAGTATTGAAATATCGACAATAAAACATCATTTATAACATTAGCATATCCCTGTCAGCAATAATGTGGTTACTTTTTCTTACAATGGTATTGAACTTTTCATCCAATCACATTCCGAAAGTAAAGAATTCCGTTTTGATATAGTAATCGATCTTATAGTGGATTAAAATGGAACTATATATATATAAGAGATAGTGACAAGACTTAAACTTCCTGTTTCAATTTACAACAGGGTGTGGTGATCAACATCGATAAAAAAATAAAACTTTTAAAAATACTTTCAAATTTGAAGGCCATCTTCTTAGCATATTTTTAAAAGTGGATAAAAATAACAAAAAATAAAGTATAACAGCAAACATGAAATTTAATGCATCAAAATAAAAATACGCAAATAACAATGTAGTCACTAAAATCAGGAAAACCATTAAAAATAATTGATACTAATTAATACAGATTCCCAAACAGCAATTTAAACCAATAGGAATAAAAAAACGAAATAATTACATAATAATTAATTCTTTTCAAATTAATCCTTTGAGTAGGTTACGGAGCGTGACTGTATATATCATCATACGTTCCTCTTGAGTAACTCTTTTCGTTTCTCGAGTTCACTGGCCTCCCGGTTGAGAGAAAAAGGAACTTCACTGACCTACTGAACTTGGTGAAGAGAATTTTTGCACAAGTTCAACAAAAAACTGCCATTTACTGACATAATACTTGATTCTTATCGACTCGGTCAACCATATATTTGGTTGTTTTGTTTTCTTTTATTGTTTTCATTGAATTCATTTTTTTTTTCTTTGTCCGCTATGGAATATTTTTATGTTATTAATATTTGTATGTTATATTGATCGCGATATAGGTGACAATGTTGCGTAAATTACGTCACTTTTCAGTTTTAGTGGATTTATTTTTCATGCAATTATTTTCCTTAGTAATTTAGGGTCACAAAGGAGATTGTTGTATTAATAAGATACGTAGCATATAAAATTTGAACCATTGTTTTTCCGCTATTATATGTATTTGGCACTCCATCAACGTGCATCGTTCTTTAGTTCAAATGCGTGATATTTTTGTGAAATTTTACGTGATATTTTTGACATTTTTACGTTAATCTTTGTTTGTGGCAATTTACATTTTTACAACTTACGCAACTGAAGAAGTATCAAGATCTAAACCTCGTAAACACTCTCATTTACAATTTACACTAAATTTACGACCATCTCTCTAGTTTTAAACGCAATTTTGCTAAATTTTCTTCCTACACATTTTACCAAAAACATTTAAGCACCTACAAACAGCTTACATCCATGCGAACTAAAGAATTACACGAACCCTGAACACCAACTCAACGATACCCTAAATACGATTTGCGAAATTTACTTTTTCTTCCTTTTAATTTTCATTCATTCTCCGTTTCTTCTGATGGCCGGTCATTGCACTGTTAGTTGGTAGGCATTCGTACTACTTCTTGGACTGTTACACAGACGAGGTCATTTGTTTAACGGGAAACAAATATGTTGCCTCATTTTTAGGTGCATTATCTAAGCGCTTTAGTGAGAGGATAATTTATATTAAGTTTTATAATGTACATTAAATCATAATCATGTTAGACTTTTAGTTGTATTTGCATTTTGTGTTCACAATTAGATGTTTCTTATGAAGTTCCTTTCATAATTTTTGGCATTTTGTTCCTTTTATTTTTAATTACACTTTCTTAGTGTAATTTTAGTTCAATTCAAATCGTAATCAAAGAAGACAATATATTAGTTTCATATCGAAATAAAATATAATCAAATACGTTTATAAGGGCCTAAAAAATAGAATAAAATTTTATGCGTTTCTTTTATCGACGTATATGTACTATTTAATTTCTTCCATTACTTTCGTTACTACTGGGATATACATGATACCATATAACATGCAAATAGCTACTTGTTAAAGTATCCCCTAATATTAATAACTTCAAAGTTTCATATTATTAAAACTTTTCAATACATAATATTTTATAATAATGAACTAAGATTATATTAGCAGTATAAAGAACATTCCACACCCATGCATTAAAGTCTCTACACCCACAACACATTTATTAAACAAAAATACAAAAAAATATAACTCACCAAAATAAAATAAATCCTAATATAGTAATATCACACAAAATCAAAATTCACAAAAAACTGCTAATATCCAAATCACAAAAATTACACAATTCGAAAATAAACATAAACAGCACACTATCCAGAAAAGAAACTATTGTTCACCAGGCACTACCATTTCTATTCCCCAAAAAAGTCAAAAAACTAAAAATTGCGATAAAATGTCGAAATAATCCGGAAGACCCGTTCACCACAGCTGATAGAAAGAGAATAATGCACATATGTATTCCATTGCCAAGGACCAGCGCAAGGTAGCCCCTACGAGAGAAAAAAAGGAGGGGAACTGATCTTGTAAAAAGGGGGGTATTTTCTTAGCACTTTCAGATGCTAACCTTTAAAGATTGCTACAATATACAACACTGCCGTTTCGGGTTAAATAGCGGTTTGTCAACGGTTGTACTATGTTTGTTAGTACTTACATAACAATAACTGTTTTATTTTTGGTTCTGTTCGGTTATTTGAATAATTATGACATTTTAAATTATATGTTTGTTGTATAGGAATTTTTAAAGTATGCGGTATATTTATTTTTAATTTAAGTGTAATAATAGAAATGGTAATTAAGAAAAATAACGTTTTGAATTCGGTCATGAAAAAGAAATAAAACAGAGCTTAATCGTTTTGATATTGTGTGTGGCCATGTTATTTATTTCTGATCTACGTGTACATCAAGCTTTAACGATAATAATAGTTTGTAGAATTTCAGAAATAGCTGTTATTTTAAATGAAATAAAATTGCAAATTATCAGCTAATCTTTAAAATTATTTTTATTATATTTGGATTCCAGTATAAGTAACATTGATTTTTTTATAATGTTCGTACTGCATATGACATCAACGATTAAGAAAATAATATTGATATTTTAAATGCGTTAAACAAAATATACCTTCAATCAAATTGTCTTGCCAATAAAATGCTCATAAATTCTGCTTTTGATATGGTTATAGTTAAACCGATACTTTCCAGATTTGGTAAGGTTTAATTCTTAATGAACTTTGCAATTATTTGTATTATCTTGAAATGTATTACAATTAATACATTATATTGAAGTATTGCAATGATATATTACTATTACATTCAATGGGGACAAATCTTACTAAATATTTCCTTTGAATTTAATAATTGAAATGTATTATTTTTTGTAGATAATGAATTCCTCTTAAATAAGTAAAATAACATTAAATTTAAAAAAATCAAATATTCCTGAAGGAGGTCTGTGTATGAATATTTCTATGCATCATTATAAATTATAGCTAAGGACATAATACTATTTCTACAAAAATATCAATAACTATAAAAAATCCCTAAATCCCAGACGAACTAGAAATATAAATCACTAAATTTGACACCCAGACAGAAAAGGAAGAACATATTAAACCGAAAAAAAAAAAAAAAAAACAGAAAAAAATATATAATTTAATTTTCACTAAACGGTGTAAACTGTGAGTAATAACAAGGTCGCTTTTTCAAAGGCATTCTATATATTACAAGCATAGTATTTTCCCTTTTGAGTCTCGCCCCCTCCTAAAACCATTTGACGTAACGGGACAATTCAGAATCATTTCTCCACCCATCCCATACCATCCCATCCCATCTGGAACACAAAATATGGTGAGGAGCAACAACAACATTTTTTGGGAATTTCTTGCAGGTTTCTTTAGGTCATTTTTTTAGGAATAATGGAAATTCAGTTTTGTAGTAGCCATATATTAGATATAGCTGAATGCTGATCATGTTAGGTTAGATCAGTTAGTAGATATTTTTTTGGTTGGTATATTTTTTTTACTCATTTTATTTCAGTCACTTATAATATTAGTTTCAAATTGCTTAATTATCATCATTATTGATTTAAGTGGAGTCTAATACAATAGTTGTGATTGGCTAAAATTGGGTGTAGATTAAAAGACCATTTATTTTTCAGCGGGGAGCATCCATTTTTCAACACAGATTATATTTCCGCTGGAATATCGAGTACAATAGAGAACAGTAAAGAAAATGAAACAGGTCTGTTAGAAAACGATGCTGCCCCCTCAAGAAAGTAAAGATTTAAATTAAACTAATCTAACCGAAATAGAATTTATTTATATAATAATTTTTATTTTTAACAATTTCTAATGTTCCATCATAAGTGAAAAACAAAGTATCAATATCTATTTCAAATGATGTGACACATCTAACCTAACCTGGCCCCACAAAGCATTATAAGGGTGGTAAAGGAAAG
>JAQIWE010003911.1:0-11308 GCA_034698565.1 Campodea plusiochaeta | reverse complement strand
CATAAAAATCGGTTCATTGGTTGCAACTTGGCAGCCGATTGAAATGTGTCAGTTCGCTCTGAGACACCCTGTATAAGCTGGAAATCGTCAAATTTTATGTTCTTCTCGATTTCGTAGCCGCTGTTTTAGAACCGTGAGCCAAATGAATTATTATTGATCGGTACACGAACAGAATCGGTATGTTTCTTGATTACCTGCTTTGAAATATTGTAAAAAAATGAAATTAATCTCTACGCTGAAAAAGAGTTTACTCTCCTTCACAGTCATGAAGTTTGGAAACAATCTTAGAAAAATAAAACTACAAACAAAAACTTTCGAAGAGCCTGAATAGTGAATAACAAGGTTTTAAATCATTTTGGGGAAATTTAAAAATAAATAGGTCTAAATAATATATATTGTCGTTTCACCAATACCATTTCCTTCAGTGATCATATTCCTTTTCTGTGTTTTCAGACCTCCGTTTGTATCGTGAGCCTAACGTGAGGAAGGCCTCTCGTCGTGTTTGGGAGTGTGTTTGTGTGACGTATGAGGATTGGTTATTGTTCCTTAAACAATATAGGAAGACAACGAATATTAACGAAAAGGAATTATATCTCTACCTCACAGAGCAACTATTGCCACTCATAGAAGGGCAGCTAAAGGTAAAAATTAAATTGATAGGGGAGGTCTTCTATTAAAGAACTGGTAACATTGATTTCTCGAATTTTGATCCTTACAACTGAACTGTGCACTTCTCTAAGAAAATTATGAGATCTGTAAAGTTCAAGATGTTATTTCATAAAGTCGAAATTTTATCTCTGAAAGGTTAATTTTTTCTTAAAGGGACTTTACATCCAATTTTCTACTTTTTGTGTTCTGTTAATAGTATTTTTTTATTGAATTTTTAGAAAGAATGAACAAAATCTGTCCAGCCATTTTGAAGATATGCCCACTTTCAGTTTACAGACAACTCCCTGAGTTACCTGTGAACCTCATTTCCAAAATCTTTCTGAGCTTATAACTTGAGAACCATAAGTCTTAATTTGATCATTATTTTTTTAAAGTCGTAAAATCAACTTCTTTATTTAATACAACCTATTTTGTTGTTGTGAAGCTGTAAGATACGCAGATCCAAAAATTCACTTCACAGGTAACTCATCTCAAGATGATTTTTACAAATCGCCATATCTCATGAACGAAAAATAGTAGGCTGATAATTTGTATACAAAAAAATAATGAAAAAATAAGTACTATCAGTACAATGAAATTATAGAAAATCTATTTGGACGCCCAGTCCCTTTATTG
Source organism: Campodea plusiochaeta (assembly GCA_034698565.1). Lineage (NCBI taxonomy): Eukaryota > Metazoa > Arthropoda > Diplura > Rhabdura > Campodeidae > Campodea > Campodea plusiochaeta. The sequence goes on along the minus strand of JAQIWE010003911.1, from coordinate 10,024 downwards.
AATAATTCAGGGTAGATAAGTTCTTTACTGATTTTTGACATCAGTTGATATAAAAAAGAAAATGGTAATATAAGTATTTGACATCAGCTAATAGAAAATTAGTAGGAGTGCATAAAAATATTTCAGGTCAACAGTACTACCAGAATATGGGATGAAACAGTTCGTATTATGAACCTTTGTGTCATAATTCTATACACTTACAAGAAGCAATAATATAATTAAAACTCAGATTTACATTTTTATGCAGTCAAAGAAGTAAACTATGAATAGTTCATAGTGAAGTTGAATTCAGTAATGTTTAAGATAACTCACAGAGAAATCAGAAACAATTGGAGGAAATTTTAACGACGTTAGTTGCAATTTGATTAGGATATATCTTGTAAATATACTGTTAAAGGGGTATTTTTCTGCTGGAAGCCTTTTTTTTTTTCAACACAGCTTATCGGTCTCTTGGGGAAGCGAATACAATAGAGAACAAAGAAAGTAAAACGGGATCCGTGTGTTGGAAACATGGCTTCCCGCTGGAAAAAATACAGGTTTAAAATCTAATTATGGGAAAATCTCATACTGGTGATTCCAACTACGAAAATAATATTTCCCCAAAACTTTTCAACAATAATTAAATACCTGTTAAAACATAGGTGTAAAAATAATTAACGATCTATGCTATTTGTATTTTTAAACTTGAACAGCTTTCAATATTCTGAACAGCTGTTCTAAAACAAGTGTTGTTGTATGGTGATTATATGAGCTAAATTTGAACTTATCTGGAATTGTATGCCATGTAGGCAGCATGTATATATACAAACACGCCTTTAGCTGTTTAGTATGTTTCATTCCTCGTATTTTTCATCAATTTCTTCGAATTTAATTACATCGACTTCATTATTCTCACTTATTACTTGAAACCAGGTGACCTTCATATGCAGATAATAATAATAAAGATTAATTTGTTTCTTCTGTGATTAAATAGTAAAAAAAATAACTTCTGCAGAAATATTGAATTTTTCTTTAAAATAATATCACTTTGAATGTCTTCTAATAAATATTGGTCGTTCAACCGGTGTTAAAAATCATCATCAAATATTTTATTATTCAGGAAACCAATTTCTTTCATTTGGGACTTTCAGTAAATTTGTAACTGGAAGGAATTTTTGAACCAGTTGCATCTCACCCATGGAGTGGTTATAGTTAACTCTCACAAGTTTTGCTTCCTTGAATTCATTTGACTTTTATTTCCAGCATCATAAGATATTAAGATATTTGTTTATATCTGTGAAACTACGAAACTTCCCTAGACTAATGAGATAACACATTAACTCTTTTTTAGTTATTATACTGTAAACGTCTAACTAATCCAAACTAAAGTGGACAACAATAAATAAGAATTATAATGAAATTGGATAAGTTTGTGTGCATGTTTATAAATGTCCTTCCATACATTTATCGACAAAACAATTTCATTATAACAAAATTACATTTTTCTTCGTAGGACTTAGAAGATCCTCAACAAACAGTGGTGCCATCCAACGAGTATCTTCTCCAACGCGAGGAAGAAGAACTCAAAATGATCAAAGAAAACAAAGAAACAAACAAAAACAAAAAGATCAAAACGGAACCGGTGGACATTAAAGAAGAACCGTGCAGCGTCGGCGGTTCCACGCCGGTCAACACAACGACAGTGCTTCTAAACGGTGACGCTACCACGATTCACCATAACAATCACGACGGCGGACCTGCTAGTGTTTCGCCGCCGCAACTCTCGAATTGTTCAGTGACAGTGACGCCGGTGCAACGTAGTTTGCCGCCGTCCACGACGAGTGATGGTGGCGGCGGTAATAATACGCCTAATAGTTGTAATAGTTCGTTAGATGTGAAATTAATCGGGTGCACAACGAAGAGTGGACCGGCGTTTGGGGGTGTGACGACGGCAGCGACTTCAGCGACGACGTGTGCTACTAGTGATGGTTGTGATGGACTTGTAGACGGTAAGGAGAGTTTTGATTTATAATTTCATCATATATCTATTTAAAAAAACATAATTATATTGATGGTTGTTTTACAGTTCTTGTCATATCAATTTTCACGAAGTAGAGGATTTTTCGGGAATTTTAGTTGCTTCTAGATCAACTATTTTGTTCCTTTTTGATCTGCAAGAAAATTTTAATGGAAAAATGTGTCGTATATTAATAGACCTATAATTATTATTATAGGTCGATAATGGTTTAGGGTCTGCAAGGATAACTAGCAAACGATCCTGTTCTGCTAAATCGTTATTGGAGTAATCTAAAAGAATTAGATCAATTAATTGTTGACAGCATGAGATCATATTGGAAGCAGGAATTAATAATTGTGGAATTGTTATTTACGATTGACGATATTTATATTTTATTTCGAAATTTAACAACAAAGCAATATTTAGGGGAGGACGATTAATAATATTTTCTTTCAAATCTTCTTTCAATTTATGACTATAATTTGATTTAATTGTTCGCTTAATTTATTGTATTATTAGTACATTTCCCACTTTAATACCTGAGTCTTTATTTATAAATTAAATTCTATTTTCAGCAGCGGACAATAACATTTTCACAGTTATTTTTAGTGTTCTGATTTATTAATTGCACACAGCAGCGTCCTTTTCAAAACTGCACGGGCAACGCTCGATAATTTGGAAGAGAACTCCAATTTATTATTTAAACTGCAAACCTCTCACACAATTTCAAATAAAATTATAGAATTCCTTATTCCAAACACGACTATGTAATACGTCATAATCTTATTACGTTAACGTAAGTATTTAACGAACATAAAATAACTCTTTAAATCACCTTGCATGTATAATATGTGATAAGAAACCAATAATAATACCAAATCAGACGATATTAACAAAGTAATAAACGAACTTATTGGAAATTGCAGCTGAATAATCAGGACTGCAATCGTTGAATTATATAATTCTGTAGTTTTACTGAGAACTTGTTTTACATTTTAGACAGCATCTACGATTTGATACAGCTTCCGATTTTTTTATGTGATATTTCAATGATTTATTTGTCTTTTTTTATTTTTTTTTATTTTATGATGTAGACCTATATTCCCTTCAATATTTTAACTTATTATATAGTTAGAATGATGCCGGAATAGGAACTGATCGAACAGGTCTGTAGTGTTTTTTTAGATCTTAAGAACCCAAATCGATTAACTCTTCAAATTGTTTTGACAGTAACCCCATTGTTGTACACTTGTTTGGGTGGTTCAAATTCTCTATTTTCTATACAAATCGCAAGAAAGTCGAAGAATTTAAGCAGACTAACAAGGGATTATCAGTTGGCGGTTGTCAGAAACACCCTTCATTTGTTAAACGGTTAGAGTTCTTATGATTTAAAATACAGTATAATCTAACTCATTCATTGATGAAATCACGAAATGTTTCTTTTGGGCAGGGGCGAATGGCGCGAGCTTCGGTAAAAGGCTCGAGCAGTCGGGCATGATCGACTCGAAGTGAAACATATAATCAATCTGAAAATCGCAGAAAAATACGTTAGAAAAATAAAACGTTTAATCTCGACTAGAAAATCGAGTCCAATTATGGTCACCTGACTCGAAAAAAGAGCAGCGTCTCGAACACTTATTTCTTTATTATTTGCAAAAAGAAAAAGAAATGAAGAACTAAAGAAGATAAATTCCCCCAGCTTTAGATGGATAAGCACCTTTAGACTCTTCCTGTGTCTTTTCGCTAATAATATTCACTCTACCAACCGTAAATGTTAAACGTTACATAACAAACAGAATCACTGTGGACCTTGTTTTCCAACTTCCGTCTCAAATATCCCATTCATATTTTCGCATTGTATTTTTTGCAATCCCTATTTGCCCATTGTTATACTCATCCTTTTTTAAACAACACTGGTATATATTGTATCAGTTATTTTTTCCTCTCTTTTTAAAGGTCGCGTTTAACTAATATTACGTATGATTTCGTTCCGTGACTGTCGCAAATGTATATAGTATTTTCTCATATGTTGGCAGACCTTGTTTTCACGAATATGTTTTGCTATCAGAGAGCTTAATTTGTAGTTAGCTTTTTATTAGCAGTGTAATATAGTGTACCGTAGCGGGAATATATACGTGTGTGTTGTTTTTTTGTGTTGATATAAATTAATGTGCATTTATGTTGGAGATATTGTGTGATCTTACGTTTCTGATCGAAGGTAAAAGATTACATTTTTTTTTGCGTTTTTTTATTTGTTTATTTTTGCTCGGAATGAGGGGGGGGTACTATATAAGGAAATCTCCACGTCAATTGTCATTTTTCTTAGTGAGTAAATGAATCGGTATTTAGGTATAAATTTTCCCGCTTCCGTAAAAATATTTAACTTGGAAATAACGTCGTGTTGTTTTATTGGCTAATCTTTTGCATATTATCGTTGAGTAAAGTTCTTCTTAGAAAATGTAAAGGATGTTTAAACAATCTATATAAATGTTAATAACTGTACGCTGATATGTGCATGATAATATAATAAATTATATTAATTTAACATGTTAAATCGCGAAATTAAACGAAATTTAAAGTTGTAGATCTCCATGTCTTCTTGAAGCTTTCCTCAAAAATAAATAGAGATCCTATTTCAGAATTGGGGTTAGATTACTTATATTTCAGAATAATATTCGTAACAACAGATAAAATCAGTGGCGGATATTAACTGTTTTATCATGCACCTAACATGATCTGACCCATCGTCGAACGAGTGAAGCAATGATCTTTGAACGAGAACTTATCGTGCCTGGTCAGCTTTGGGTCTTGTTACAATATAGTCGTCATCGAAACTGAAATAAATAAAGTCTTCATTTCACTTTTTGGAAACGTATTTTCAGGCAGAAACTCAAACAATATATATTCCAAAGCAAAAATCTGAAAATATTTTATTGCAATTAATCTGATATTGTTATTCTGTGGCATCTGTCAACTTACTATTATGTAAACAGAGTATGTAAATAAACTTATATTCTCTCTCTCTTAAAATTATTACATCTCGAACTGAGCACCTCAATCTCAAACATATCATAATTTTTAGCTCTGTTTTTATTATGGATTCGACAAAATAAAACCTCTTGACGACTTAACTCAACATATCTCTCAGAATTTACGAAAATCCAATAAATTCACTGTTATCCTCCAAAAATATTAGGGGAACCTTCATTTCTACGTGCTCCCAGGCTCATAACCGTTTTATTACATTGTTGTTATTTGTTAGAAATATGACAAAGGGCGTTTTAAAATCACTTGTTGACAAGAATAAGTCGAAATGATGTTTTTACAACAACCTAACAAATAACTTTCACTCTTGGGAATGGGAAGAAGCTATTTTTGCTTCTGGCATATTTAGCTCCGAGCAGTAGATGACCTTTATCAGAAAATCCCATTGTTAAAATCCATGAGACAAATGCAGGAGGAAGATGCCACTTTCACACACTGACCTGTACAGGGCACAACTATTATAGGATTTTAGGGGGGGAAATTGTGTTATTTATTTATTTAAACTTAATTTTCAAATAATCAGAATTTCTATTAGGGGCTTTGACAAAAAAGGAAGGAAATGATAATAGTGATGATGAATTAATTAACAAATTTTGGCCATTTTTTAATCCTTGTTATTGTTCCTTTTAATTAAATAGGCCTAGTTACTGTTTTTATGAATTTAAAGCTAGGCCCTATGTTTACATTATGTGGACAATTGGTTTATATGTCAACACGTTTATAAGAGATATCTTCCTCAGTGTTTTTCTTTTCTTTTAATAAATTTAAATTATACTTGTTGATTACAGTGATAAATCCACCACAATGGCGTAAAACAAGCCAATATGGTTGCACCCAGCCTTCACCCTATTAAACATGCAGTAGCTAATAGTATTATGATTTTATATGCGTGATAGAAATTTCCAGTCGTATGAAAAATCCCTCCTTATAATTAAGCTATGTGTAAAAATAATTAACATCTGTTTTTAGTTAATTACGGCGCTCTTTAAGTGATCGCATGCTTGCATACAACTTGCTCCGGTTAAATGTAAAAATCAACCTGTGCTTCATATCTGTAATTTCGGGCGTGTTTTTGGAGTAGAAACCCGTTTTGGTAGGTCGCTCCTTGTAGTATGGTTCCCCCTCCCCCCCTTACTCTCTCTTCCCCCCTTCGACCCCCGTCCCCCCCTCCGCGAGAACCCACCACCACCCCCATCGTGGAATTTCGAACAGAAGTGTGCGCGTTCTTCAACTACTTGGAATTGTTGTAGTCTTGCCATTTGAAAATAATTGATTATGTATTGTTGGAACGATAATGGATTTAACAGGTGTGAGGAATTTCGCAGTTAGATATTGTTATTTGAATGGGGATAAGACCAAAGTTGTTTTGTTAGTACTAAGGTATTTATCAAAGTCTTGAAAAAATTCAAAATGATTGGAAAAGTTTAAAAAAAATCCTAAGCCGACCCTTGATATTACGGTATCGTATTCGTATCCTAAAATAATTTTTCTTCTCCACGAATTTCCCAGCGTACGTTCCACACCCTGCGAACATTGTATTACTGTATTTTACTATTTTCTCGTTTAAAATTAATTATTTGCGAAATTTATATTAAACGCACAAATCTATCCTTGGAAGTTGTGAGTTATAAACTCATAATTAATATACTGTTTCATATCGTAAAAACTCAGCAGAATACAATCCAAATAGAATATGAAGTTCGTCTTCGTATTAACTAATTAGAAAAAATAATATTTACATAATCATAACTTGTAATTATATTATAAATAATGATATTATTTTAATAGTAGAAAGGTACGGAATGTTGTATATTGATAGAAATGAAAAGCCGATTTCCGTAAAAAGCACTCTCTATATTATGGACATTACCCAACATGTTTCGAATTAAACAATTACGGAATTCGAATTTTTATTTTGATCGTTAATTATATTATGCCAGAAGCTAGTAAATTATAGTAAAAATATCATCAGGGGAGTCAAAAATCCAGTAGTTTGATACACAAAGGAGAACTGCCTTCTCCGTATATAATACAGTATACTGTATAATCGTTATATAATAATCTCTCAACTCAAAATAATTATAAGATAATAAATCAACCCTAATATCATTATGTAATTTAACAGATAACTTAATTTCCTGAGTACCTGGCATCCCTGGATTGTTGTGTTCTATACTTATCGATTTTCATTTGTTATATTATCCAAGCATATAGCATTGATTGTAGATATGTTCCATAGAGGCCTTGAATAACGTGCTTTTTCAAAGGACATAACTGTTATTAAATGTTTACGGCTGCGATAAGGTGCTAATATTATCACTTGCGACGAGTGTGACTTCAATTATTGGCGAATTTATTATTGTTTGAATTGTGTGGTGTGCTGGGGATTCCTCCCTGATGGTGTTCCGAGGATTTTCCATAGTTTTTTTTTTTCAAATATTTATAGAACTGTGTTTGTTTATTTTTAAATATGGACGGTGATCGGATCGTGACGTAATTTGAGTTTCGTTTTTCATGTTGTGTCTGGAGTTTTTTGGAGAAGATGATTGGACGAATTATCATTGGGGTAATAATTGAAAAATTAAATGCGTAATTTTATGTAGAGGAATTGAAACCTTTTTTTTTCTCGTGTGTTTTTATGTCACTTTTTGAGTTTATTTTGACGCTTATAAGTTGACATGACACGTAAAAGGGTATTTTTTTTCCTGCGGAAAGCCATCATTTCCAACACATATAGCCATCTTTTCCAACACAGCTTATCCGTCTCTAGGGAAAGCGAATACCATACAGGATAAAGAAAGTAAAACGGGATATGTGTGTTGGAAAAGATGGCTTCCCGCTGGAAAAAAATACAGGTTTAGACTTAAATATGTTGTTCTTGAAATGATTGCACCCTTTATTGTCTCGTTTTTTCATTTGCCATTTTGTTTTGTCTCGTTTTGTCATTTGCCATTTTCAGTTTGGTCATTTAGTGATGTGATATGATGATATAATCACATCACTAGATGCCCAACCTGAACATAGTAAACTGTGTAATTAGTCTCAAACGAGACGAAAGTCTGTCATACACACAAACGAATCTTATTCATATTTATTGTACCATGTCATTGTAACTTGTAGCGTTGTTGCTCAATCTTTTATTATTCTGAGATATCGATTATTGAAAGTTTCATTCTTCTTTTGAAACGTCTTATTTTTGAATTTCCATGCAGCTTTGCATTATAAATAAGTCATCATTTTGCACTCAAAACGTATTGTTCAGTTTTGTTCTGGTTACCCTATATTTTCAATAAACTGTACGAAATAATGGTAGAAAATTTGATTCTGTTTCTGACGTCGTGAGTTTCATTAAGTTAGTAGGCTGCCAGGCTATAGGAATAGCAACCAAAATTACCAAACCAATATTTAAATCGTTAAATTATATTTATAGTGTATCAATGGTAAATGATAGCATCTTATCAGAGATCAACAAAAGGAACAACTTTATCCTTTCTTATTGTCACATGGAGTTGTTTTACAGATCAGCTTCAGACTAAGTACGTGATCAACCACACGTCAATCTAATCAGATAAATCAGCGATTGACATGAGAGTATACTTTTCTATGTGGTAAATTATAGTTCTGTCCCTATATAATGTCGGAAATAGTCCAAAGCCTTGACAAGGCCCAAAGTATAAGACTCGGAGTAAGTACTTCTCTTTAATTTTGTTGTTTTCCTCATGATATCTTTATTAGTAGAAGCCCTCCCTTATTTTTCCGTGTTTCTCCCTCTGTACCGCGCACACCTCTTGTTTTCCACCCCCTCCCTCCCTCTAAAAATGGGGAGAGGAGGGGGGGGGGATGATGATGTCTTGAGTTTTGTCTGTGTACGAGATGGAAGGTTCAGAGCAATCTCACAAAAACTGTTATAATATTCTTTTCTCTTCTTCTCATATATCCACAGTTGTTTAGTAGAGTGTTTGGAATAAGTACACCGCTGCTGTGATATAATTTCGTTAGTTCGTTGAGTCGATGTTCGGACACCTGTGCATGTGCGTTCGCGAGTGCTGGTCTTGGAATGTATCGCTTTGTTGCGATTGATGAGCAGGTATTTTGGGGACAAATGGTAAAATTAGAAGAAAAGGGGCACCGTTCATCGCTTTGAGGAGTAGTAGGGGGGTACAATGGGGGGAAGAGCACCCCTAACAGTTTCCTGTTTTGTTGTTGTTGGTAGTGCTTCTGGTTAGTTTAGTTTATATTAGTGTGTTGTGACTGATGTGGTTATTCCATGCGTGGAGTCGTGGATGATTTTCGAAGGTAGGTGGTTATAATTGTTTAGTGTAGAGTGTGTAAATGGAATTATAAACACGTGCGTTAGTGTTGTTATAGTGGTAGTATGTCATTAGTCGAAGTTTATAGTTGTGCGCTACAGTGACATTGGTGTTACTATATTTGTGTTGTTCCTCTTTCGTTCGCGCGTTGGAGTCACCTATTGGAATATTTTAAAGTGGTAATCTAATCGAGGTCATCATTCTTTTTGGTCGTCTGTATGAATAGTAGTAAATTTCTAAAGTGATAGCATGAAGCAACTACAGTATACTCCACGGTGTTTAGTTAGCACAGTTATAAAAGTAATTTTCCACTCGAGAAAATAACGTGTGTTTCCTAAAGCCTCGTGAACTGTTAAGAAAATCAAATTATTTTTACATACGATGGATGCACTCGGGAAACATCCACGGAGTTTTATTTTAATATTTCCGTTAATTTTTTGTATGAACCCTTTGTTTACGTTTCATGCTTCCCACTCGCTTGTTCACACACAACGAATAGACAAAAGCCGAAAAAAAAAACAATTGTTATATATTAGACAATTTTCTCATTATTCGAGGCAAACGGTGTGTGAAACTGTTGATGAAGTTCCGATGTGATTCCGGTAGGCGCATTTACACACCAATTTAAAGTTGAACATTTTTGTGAGCTTTTTCTCCCCCCCCCTACCCCCCC
>JAQIWE010003910.1:0-11308 GCA_034698565.1 Campodea plusiochaeta | reverse complement strand
TTTATTGTTGTATCGACCGCTAGGGGTAAAACCATCTTAATATTAACATAGTATAAAAGAATGTAATTTCCTTACCCCCATTCAAAACATTAAAAATAGAGAATGAAAAAAAAAAAAAATGAAGATTAATAACGCCAAGTATTGTAAGTTAAGAATCAAGTGATGACGAAAATAGATTTTTCAATGCACATTTCCTACAGTCCCACTACTCCCTTTATATCGTAATATCTGTAAAAGACATCCATAGTGAAAAATCCATTGTACAATGTATAACAATAGTTTCCCGTCAATACTATAACCGATGAGGCGTGATCTACAGAAAACCCATTTATGAAATTCACTTTTTATCTCATATTCCAATAAATTTCAAATACTACGTTACAAAAAAGTCACATATCTATCTACAGTACTTCACTGCTTCCTATCTATTTTTTCTCTTTTTCTATATTTCCTTTTTGACTGGTGGCATCTCTCCTCTATTGTCCCGGCTCTTAAAAGATATCGATTATCAATTGAAAACAGACCTCCATTGTTGATTTTCACACTTATTACGAAGTCATGTACCTTATTTCTGTGGATGACCCTTAAAAGGCTTTCAGTTCAATTGCTAATGGATGAAATAGATGGGTTTTATACAGAGTTCCGATGATTTAATGGACTTCGGATTGGAATAAATTAATATAGAAGGATTAAATTTAATTGAAAAGGTGGTTTTCAATATTTTTTCTCAAAATTTCAATCGTAGTGTAATTTTTACAATATTATTGATTATAAAAGTCAATTCAGTAGTTAGAAAAACAAAATAAGTCGCGATTTACAAGTGTGTTGAACTATCTGTAAAACTAGTTATTTGTTGCAATTTCTGCACCTTTTATTAATAACGCTAAAAAAACTACTTCTGATACACAAAAATGATTTAGGAACATGAAAACAAACCATATTTTGCACTTCAAATTCCACACTTTCCAGATTTCCGCGATCTCTCAATTTTTTGCATTTCTCAGCTGCTTTATAATGTTTTTACTAAAAATTTGAATACCATTTGCTGAAACATAAATAAAAATTAAATTGAACTATTTCAAAAATAGATTAACCAGTACAAAATTTCACCAAACGCATTGAAACTGTATGAAATGTTTGGCACCTTGTATTTGAATTATGATTCCAGTAATTTTACACTATTTTAAATGTCTATTTTTAAATTTAAGCATGTTTGAAACTTCTGTACATTTTTCGTACTTCGCCTGCACTTTTCATCTCTTTTTTTTCTCAACACGGCCGCGCTTTTCAGCATTTTTTTCCTCGACACACGCGCAGCTCTAACTATCTGTAACGAGGGAAAAGATATTGGAAATCAAATTGTTTTGCATGATTTTGTTTGTTTATATTTACTTTAAAAAAAAAATCGAATAATATTATTGTACATACTGTGGTAAACAACTGGCGCTATTAAAGGGATATTTTTTCCTGCAGGAAGTCATCTTTTCCAACACAGCTTAGCGGTCTCTTGGGAAAGCGAATACAATAGAGAACAAAGAAAGTAAAACGGGATCTGTGTGCTGGAAAAGATGGCTTCCAGCTGTAAAATAATATAGGTTTAAGCTCGATAAATTCACAAGAAAACTATTTAAAAATCAAGAAACTTTCCAACATAAAAATGTTACAGAATAGGATTTAGTAGTCGTACCCCCCGGATACAATACTTGAGATTTTTCTAGAACAAAAATTTCCATATAACCATAAAAGTCACTAATTATACAGTAATTTTTGCCTATAAATCCAAAAATAAATATTATGGACAATAAAAAGATATGTCTGTTTGACCATTCCAAGAAGAACTAAAATTTCTAAAAATAATTAAAAGAGGAAGATTATCTGTATTATTAAATACAAAGCGGTAAATCATCTCTTTGCGACATTTACATCTTTTGTGATGTCCTCTTGAGTTTTTCCATTGTTCTTTTTACAAAGGTTAAATGAGGTTATTTCACATTCCCAATTTGGAAAAAGTTAATCTATTGTAAAAGAGTAAAACGAATATTGTAGCTTTTATTTGTCTATAAAAATATATTTTCGCTGACTTAATTTTAATTGAAAAATTTCACGCATTACATACATTATTTATATTAATTTAAAGCCGTATTTATTTCCAGCGGGAAGCCATCTTTTCCAACACAGCTTATTGGTCTCTAGAGAAAGCGAGTAGAATAGAGGACAAAGAAAGTAAAACGGGATATGTGTGTTGGAAATAGCAGCTCCCCGCTAAAAAAAATACAGGTTTAAGTAAGTATTTCCATCAATCGGCTACACTATGATTTATGCTGCATATTTCCATTACATTAATAATTTTTGTTAGTTTAAATTTGTAAGACAATACGAAAGTTATATCAAAATATCATAACGCAAATTGATATAGTATAAAAGTTATACTTTGCAAAATAAACAAAGAAAAGGAGAGTTCATTTTATTGTTATTTGTAAAGTACCCATTATAGCAAAATGAAGATAATTCCTGTACATGTATTTCCTTGAGAGAGTTGGTAAACAGCCCCCCCACCCTTATTCCTTAAAACTAAAGAAGTTATTGATTTCCTATATTTCCTCTTTACATGTTCTCATGCAACTTTCACATGTCATGCACCACCTAAAACTTTTACATTTTACATATATTACTACCATCCTATATTCACTTCAAATTTGTGGATCTATATAATATACATGGACAGGGACTGAGGTATTAGTCATGGGCGCAATTGTACGTTTACATCTTGAAAAGCCAAACTGTTGTAGTGTGCTCGTAATATTTCTTGAGAAAGAAGATTATAAACTCAACAAAATGTCATTTCTTATGGTGTTATTGTTCATTAGCCTCTGTTTAACAGCTCAGTAAATATTTCGAATACACTCTACAGATTTATGTAACAGAACTTATAAAGCGTTAGGAATACGTAAGTAATTAATAATAATCGATTGTTTATATTGGAATATCTTTCGAAAAATAACCAAGCAATCTTGCAATAGGGGAGCCGGAAACAGTGAAAAAATACAAGGGTATAATAGTGTATGTAACTCTGCATCTCTGATTTTCGCAATGGAATCAATCTTATATCAATTCTCTAAAAGCCATGATCTAAAAGCCATGAAATCGTTGAAGTTTCTTACTTTTTTTTTAATTCCTACACAATATTATTTATTAAGAAAACTCCACAATATCACTAGACCAAATTTCAACTTTCCTCAGCATGAACTCTCCCCTGACCTGACAGTCCAAAACTGTTAATACAACATGTCCGGAATACACTACAGCAATATTTTCCATAAAGAATAACAATTTCCAATAACCCCCTCCCGATCAGCTGATCCACACACGCACAGCCTGACCATACCATGAGCAGAATGATATTGTGAAGTACTAACAGTGCGTACAGTAATATTTGCTCGGGGGTTAAAATTTGTGGTTGTCAGTTTCTTAATTGGTTGTACACGACTGAAGATTTTAATTACTAGCAAAGAGGAAGGAATAAAATCATTTGGGAAACCCTGTGGGTGGGAGGAGTGATGGGGAGGAGTAAAAAGAAATGGAAATTGAAATAATGAATTGAAATAATTATTATGAATGTATTATTGTAGAAGAAGGGAAGAAATAAGTATCTTCCAAAACATTTATTTTTAAACCTATAAAACAATAATACATTTACAGCTATAAAACATGTCCTAGCAAACCAACAATTAAAAGTTGAGTCTGATGAACTGACAATATATTGCTTCCATGGTTGTCAAATTGTAGAATCAGACTAAATGCCAATTCTTGAGACATACTATACATAATATTTAAATTCCACAAATTTAAATATTATGTATTAACCTACTCAACTTCTTTTACAGGTGAATCTTGGAGATTGAAATGAACCGTCTCAAGTTTTTAACTTAAACTTTTTTCAATATTTAGAGTTAGTACAACATTAATTTCAATGAATATTGACGAAACCTTCTTTTTTCTAAAAATGAAAAAATAAAATGAATGATACATTTTCGTATTTTATTTATATCTATGAAATGAAATCTCAAATCAAGCACTCGAATAAAAAAAAATTACTGAACTTATAACTTCGTGACAGGTACACAAATGTAACTTGCACCTGGTGCCGTTTGTCAACTGATACAGCTAAATAATATGTACCCCTAAAAACTGCAACGACTGCTCAAACATTTATTGTTCATTTTGATCCCTTAATAAAAGTTTGATGTTTCGATCATAAAGGAATCAATAATCGTAACCAATCACAGTTCTTCTACACCTAATTCACAATATTCCCCCCAGAGGACTTATCAATACTTTATTACCACACTTAAAATAACATTATTGGCAATGGAAATGGTTCTTAAATACTCGGAAGAAATACCAATGTAGTTTTCAATACAAGGAATCGACGGTATTCCGAAGATCAAAGCATTCTATATTGTGCTGATCGACTCATCTGGATACATATAATTGATCAATGATGAGCTTTAATATAATAATACAATTATACAGCTGTTGTAGTTTTCTAATTTAAAGTACGGTGAAAATAACATTTTTTTAATTTTTGTCTAGAAAATTAATGAGTAAGCTATCAGGTTTCTTGGTTGCTTAGGTTAAAAGATTTCTATAGCTTCATATAAAGCTGCTTGTACATCCCAGCAGGTTTCATTTTTCACTCATTATGTTTACATTTTTCAACTTGATAAATATTGGCGTTTTCTCCGTAATTGCAAAATCACAAAATCATTTATTTAAAAAAATCTTGAGTGAGATCCGGAAAGGATAAATAATCTCCAGTAGGTCAATAAAGTTAGAGAAAGATTAATCATTACAATTGACTATTAGTGTTTCTGAGAACTATTAGTGTAACAACTAAAAGTCTAAATACTTTCAAATATACTTGTAACACCATTCCACACCTCCAGCTATTTTTCCCTACCACTAATTTCCTGGTTGCATATTGAATCATCTCTTAGTAAATCAACTAAGTTGTGCTGCTACCTTTATGAAATGATTAAAAACATGAAACGAATTAACAACTTCATTCCACTCGCTTTGTTGTGTATTTTCTTACACGGAGAGAAATCGAATTATAATCTCTCTCTTTATATATTCGGACGATTCGAATAAGAAATAATCGATTTCGAGATTCATTTAAAAGCGATCATGAAAGAGTTTCATTATGTAGGCATACAAAAGTGGAAGGTGTACGCAGGGTTAGCAACTTTTACATTATATCAACTTGGACATATAATCAAACGATTAATTATGTAACAGATTCATACATTACAGTTATAGATGGGAATGGGATCATTGAGATCTAAACTGTAGGAAATCTGCCTGATATTTACTATAAAATCAATCTCATCAATGAGTAAAATCGGTAAGTTCGCAGAATGAACTTTATTAGTCAATAATTTTCAGTTACGTAAATACAGCGTTAAACGATATAGTTTCAATTTTTAGTGACAGTATAAAGAGAAGAAGAGTTGGGTCCTGGATTCAAAAAAGATTTCATTACTGTAACACCATATGTACACTTTGTGATTACTTTTAAAAATGATGGAACTAATGAAAGAGAAGGGCACACAGAAAAATCAGCGAAATTTTTTAAATAATATTTATTATACCTCAACTGTTTTAACAGCACTGATATATGATTGGTAAAAAAAAGATCACATTTTGTTCTCGTCAGCATTTTACAACTAAATACAAATGAGAAAATGAATAGCAGGTAAGGAAACGAAAGAGTATCGAATTTCTCAACTATCCCTGAAAACTGGAGGTGGTAGGCAACCCTCTGGGGAGGGGAAGTGTATTAGAATAAGTTTATGTAGGGAAAAGTTGAAGAAGGGATTAAATTGAAATGTGAAATTGAAATTTGGGTTTTAGTTGTTCTACTGATGTATATAAAACTTAATTGAAATTGTGTTGCAGTTGGCGTGGAAATAATATCGAAATAATTGTTTTTAAACGATTTGGGATAGATTAATTCCAAGTAATAACACCAACAATTGTTGTGTTTTAATTTAACAATTATCTGGAAAATAACTCTAAAACTGTAGCTGATATTTGTCCTGTTAATAGGGAAAGAACTGTTAATGTAAATTTTGCGTTCTCAGTTACCGGTGTAGAATAAAGTCCATCAGCCCAAATTATTGCATATAAGTAAACAAGGAAAAAGTCAAGATATATAAAGGGGACGAAACCACATTTGTTATCAGTACTGTGTCCAGAGCTGTGATCACCAACTCACAAACGAGAGCTGTGATAACCAATTTTACTTTATTATAATTGGTGTCATAAGATTTAAAACACTTGAAAACCAGACTTTACAATGCTTTAAAAATTAGTCTGAGTTTCCACCTGCTGTATATATATTCTGTGGATTTTTATTTTCACAAGTTTTTTTTTAAGAATGACAAGTATAAGTTTTGAAACATTTTGAATATGAGTACATCGTGATACACACTTCAGGTAATTGTATGTTCTTCAGGTAATTGTAAGTTCTTCATGTAATTGTATAGTTCTTCAGGTAATTGTAAGTTCTTCAGGTAATTGTAAGTTCTTTCGATTTCAGCAATTTCAGCAATCTCATGTATATACAGTATTATATTAATTGTATGAGTGGAATCTTATTTCTCTCCAATCTCTCGCTAAAATAAATTCTTATTACCGACAACACAACTAGAAAGAAAATATCGGGAAAAAAAACCTAAAAATCCTTCTTGAGATTTTCCCACGCCTACATAACCTATAAGTACTAAAAACAACCTCCAACGCAAATACCGAAAATTCTTCCATCATCCCTCTCCGAAAAGCGGCGCGCTGTAATATATATCAGCATCCAATGCATTTCCTCTACTCCTCAGGGAGACCTAATTATCGCTTGCGTCCAAAACAGATTCAAATAATAATTCATCCAGGCTTATATAATGATCAAAAGCTCATTAAGCCTCTAATTAAATGAATATTTAGCAAACCCAAGGCGGATTTGAAAGAAGTGTAAATCAAGGGACATTTTCAGCAAGGGAAGTTAACCATAACTCTTTCTTTGTAGTAGTGCGGGTATATTTATATGGGTGTTGGATGTGTGGGTAAGATTTATGGCGGGTGATTGGGAAAGAATGGGTTGAAAAGGGGTTTTCTGGGTGAAATAATAGTTTTTTGGACAGAAGGTGTTTCCGTGTTTGTGTAGTACTATTGTAATGATGGCAAGATAAAGGTTAGATTATGTTTTACTGTTAGTAAAAACATCGATTTGTCAATTAAAAAAAAAACAGTTTGCCCCATATCGTCATAGATGAAGTATTATTTATTTCGAAGGTGAAGTGTTCTAATGTTCAATGTTTTGCAGTAAATGTTCGAATTAGAGGAAAGAAGAAAAAACCTGAAGAAATTAAATATGATTTTTAAAAGCAGACATTGTTGATAGTTTTCATTGAAGAACTCTGTCATCAGAAGACGAATGGAAGCAGAGGCAAATGGTCACTGAATAAAATACGCCTAAGGTGTCACGGAAGTCGTTAACTAATGTTTGAACATTTACTGGACTAATGTATCAATTTTTCCAACTTTCAATTGGAAGGAAAAATATTTTTCCCTTCCTGTTTTCATTGTTCAGTAGTTCTTGTGACGGATAGTGCTTTTAAACAAACGCCGAAACTTCCATTACATGGTTTCAAGAAGCATTATTATTAAGAATGGCTATATTACAGAAAGTTGTAGAAGAAGAAAAAATCTTCCGCATTAAGAACTATTCTGTAACACACTGAAAATGATCAGCAATATAAAGTCCAGATTATGATATAAGCTGAATAAAGAAGTAAGTATCAAAGGAAGTTGAAGGGATTGGAATTTTTCACAATAAAACTCTTTGTCTCGTTTATCGATGGAAAATATTTCTCCACTTTTAAGAATCTAACAATAAAATTCCATATTTCATTTGTAATATTCCAGCAGCAGGGGAAACCTAATAAGAACAATAGCTTTCAAAATCTGCATCATGAAATATTTTTTCATTTCGGAATAAAATCAATAATGATCTTAAGTACACAAGCTACCTGAACAAAATTTGATTCCAAGTGGATCTTGAAATCAAACAATAATATTCTTCTTTGTGATGCAGATTCTTTTTTGTCGTATGAGTGAGGTTTCGACAGAGGGGTTGTCCACTTAGTCTGTCCATCTACAGAATCTGAGATCAAGATTGGTCATAGTCTTTTTTTATTGTTTATTGTAGAACTTTACTAATGGTCATTCTGTTCTGATTCCCAAGATCATGACTTGATGTACTTTTGCGTATAACAGTGAAGACACAACACTTTGTTACCTGCTGCAAGAAAGTTCTAAGCTTTTTGGGGCACATATCCTTCACCAAATTTCATGACGAAACAGTTTATTTGAAAAAAAAAAAAGATCTCCGTGCAGTTTACAATCCAGTAGCGTTTTTTTTTTTTTCAATTTCTCCTTTACATTCTAACGCAATTTTCCACAAAGTCGAAGATTAATGTAATTTCCAATAATATGTATTTGCAGAAGTCTTGCTTTACTGGCAATATGCGTCAGAAATCTCAGAATGCAAGAAAAAATTGAAAACCTCTTAGAATTGTCCAAAAACGTAGTTATGAGAAAAACGAGAAAGCAAATATTGTAAAATAGGCCTATTTTGCATAAAAATGGCTTGAATTTGACTACTACCCGTAAAAAGGCATTTTCTTACACAAATTGATACCATCCATTGGAAAGCTTAAAAAATGGAACCTCTACCTCATTTTTGCATTTTGTTGACAAAGACCCTTTTTGCTAGGAGGTCTTCAAAATATAAGGTACAAGAAAATCACAGAAAACCGGTAATTCATTATCTGCAAGTAGCCCTTTCAATATAATTATACTTCATAATACTTTGTACCATAACAAAGTTAAGGATATCCGTGTTAGAAGACTATGAGCAATAGTATTATTTTATAATATTAAAACAACATTCCTTTACAAAACAATTTATTGTGCAATATCTATACAAGACCAACTGAGTTAAGAAATTTATACAAAGCACAAAATTCCGTTAATCTGTAAGCAAAATATCTGACGCTATTATTGATTTCAAAGAGGCGAACAGGTTCCATATTATAAGTTCCATCCATGAACTGCGTGTACTGATATGGCAAATAAAGAATCCAGACGGTTACCAGATACAAAATATTATTCCTAAAATCTTTCCAGAAGTGATTAGTTTCAGAGAATTCATCAATAATTGTATCGAAGCTGTAAATATTGGGGACTTGACCGATGTAGATGTTTATGAAAACCATACGACTCAATGGCCACATATACATAGTTCGCATTTTGTCGACCATTTCGTTGCAGAAATGATGAGTAGACAATAAAAATTGTAAGATCTGTTTACGCTTAAACATCGTACTTCCTGCTGATAAATTTGTGTTGCACATTGGACATGTTACTCGGTTTGTTTTAAACCATAACTTCCCACACTTTGCATGGAATTTGTGATTACAATGAGTCACTTGAGCTTTTATCATTTTTTCCATACAAATACAGCATACCTCATCATCAGTAATTACTTCAGTTGTTAACGGAAATTTATTTGCATGCTGTTTCCAAACTCCAAAAGATATCAAATCTATAAGGCCATTTGGTATACTAATTATGGCTGTTATTAGACCTAGACTCATTGCACCGATATACGTAAAGTTTGAAGAACTCGTCAATCCCATTAAAGTAGCAATACCATAAACAGGTCCGATAATTTGGATCAAACCTCTAATTATAACCATCTTCCTAGTAAGTAAACACCAGTCTCCATTACGAAGTAACATGTAGGAAATGAACATTGTGATCAGTAAAGTACTTTGAGTATAATAAAATGTTATCCAAATGATCGAAATGTTGACTGTCTGAAAAGTATGAATAGAAGCCAGAAAATATACTGCGGCCATCAAGAGAGATAAAATAATGCTAGAATTCATGTGTTTCTGTACTACATCTTGGTTTTGCTGTTTCCTACACAATGTTGTGTTAGAAATATGGAAAATACCAGCTTGAATTATCACTATAAGAGTAACAATTGTGTACATATATGTTATTTCGAGCAGAAAATTTTCACATGGTATTTTTAGTCGATAATGTTCATCTCTTGTTCTGTTAGCATACAAATTCAATACCCCGCCCGAAATCAGTAACAAAATCAAAGATTTCTGTCGTCCACGTTTAGAGCTATGAACATTTAGCAGTGAGAATAGACAACTGTGCATTCGAGAACATATATACGTAGAGACAAACGTTAAAGCAAACGCAGGAAGGAAGCACTCAGTAGATTTCAGAACGAAACATGCTATCGAAATTCCTTCAGATGTTTGATACCATATTTGTATAACTTTTATCACGTAATACATAAATAGAACAGAGACACTTACTTCAATATCAGTGAATATGATCATTGCTACACCCTTCATTGCATAGGCTATCGAATATATAGGTGCATAGACAATAGAATTCACAATCTTCAGAATTCTATTAAGTGTAATCAATGGACGAAACTTCCAATTACATTTAACTATAGCTTCAAACACACTAGTCATTGTTGTTCTCATAGTATTGTGAAGTAGAGTCAATAGTAGAGCTATCATGTAAACATCCATAACCCATACTTTCATTTCATCTGATAAGTAACTGAGTGTTCCAATTGGGATCATAAATATGGCAACAGAATATATCCATTTACTCCAATACGTGTTTTCGTTTACGAATCCAAATACTGCACTGCATAACAACTGTAGTAGAATTAGATTCGCTCCTTCAGACACACGAAACCATTCTAAAATTTCTGTATCAAACATATAATTCTGAATATCTTCCAAATATGTTTGCTTTAGAATATACTTGACCATTCCAATGATTGGTTTACAATCAGTACATGTATTTTGGCTTGAATGAAGATAAGAATGTTCAATAGCACAGTAGTTTACTGATGGTAATGCCAATCCTAACAATACTCGAAATACATTCAGGGTCGCCTTTCGATGGTAAATCAGGCAGTACATTATTGAAAGGGGAACTGAAACAAAAAGAAATAAATTCAGTAAGATAAAAATTGACTCTTTCTTAAAGCATTATGTAATGTTAAATGAAGTAATGTATGAAAAAGAAACTTATTATTATTATTATAATATATTAATATTGATAAAAACTACAGTGACTTAATTTGTTAAGTTGAAAGGTTTGGGGTATTAGTCACCAAGGAAACAGCTGTCTTATACCATGTCTATTC
>JAQIWE010003909.1:0-11309 GCA_034698565.1 Campodea plusiochaeta | reverse complement strand
CCTGTATTTTTTCCAGCGGGAAGCCATCTTTTCCAACACACATATCCCGTTTTATTTTCTGTGTCCGCTCTTGTATTCGCTTTCCCTAGAGACCGATAAGCTGTTTTGGAAAAGATGGCTTCCCGCTGGAAAAAATACGTCTTTAAGCATAATTTAAAGAAAAGTCACATGGCAGTTTACCTAGTGTTCCCATCAAGTCCGAGCTTTGACTCGACCCCGATCCGATTCGAGCCGACACATTTTGTCTCGACTCGTTTTTTGAGTCATATCTACCACAATTATGTCAGTTGGGTTGAGTCTGGGGTCTTTTTTAAACTTCACCCGACATGTCACCATAGCAATTACAACTTTTGTGAAACCCCATTGCTCGAGCTCAACCAGGTTTCCGAGTCGAATCGGCACATTTTTACTCAAGTCTAGTGAGCTTTAAAACGACTGGAGTCGAGTCCGATTCGGTATCGCCGAAACACTAATTTAAACATAACTAACATTTCGAAAAGAAACCAGAAATTTTTCGAACTTACAGGAACTGGATACATGTATATGAAGTGTAAATTACTATACTTCCCGGTAGCACTATGGTGAAGAAACACTCTTACTTTTTTCTTTTACTGTTTTCATTCAATTTAAAATTCTCGAGTAGACACACCACACTGGGAAAATTGATGAATAGGATATTTAAAAAATTAGAATTAGAATTAATGGAATGAATAAATTTAAAAAACTAGAATATTTGCTGATCTGTCAGCTGAACAAGCTATAAGCATTAAACATATTGTACAGGTTATACAGAAAACATTTTAGAAAAAATTAAATATTTTAAGATATATCCTGATGCAATAAAGTTCCTGAATATACTTCTATTTGTATTCTAAACTTCCAGATGTTTATTTATACCATGAGGTAGGTGAAGAAAGAAACAATGCAAAGGTTTACAATGTCGTATAGTATCGTAGGTCTAAAACTCTTTCGTAATGTTTCTGTCGACTTGACGTAATTCACGTGTTGGCAACCACAACATTTACAAGTGCCATGTGTGTAAATAAAGTGTACAGATGATACAATACCGTACATGTATATTATGTGATCTTTATCACGGGATGCATAAGTTGGAATACTGGTGGAATACTTATTCCGTCAGTACAGTAGGCAGAAATTATTTTATGGATTGAAAAATAATACTTATATTAATTGATATATTTGAAATTATCTCTATTTTTGTGGAAAAATTTATAGTTCCATCACATTGGCAAAAATAGCACAAACCCAAAATTTTATGTTTTGTTTTTCACAGAAATTTGCCATTTTTGTAAATATGAATATAATTTTCAAATATACGGAAAGAGCCTAACTTTCTGGATGCTCCACTGTGTTAAAATATTGGATGACCTGCGTCAGTGTTGCATTGTTACTGACTGAGGTCCTCTTAGATTGTGTTGCATTATATCATAGATTCGGTTAAAAACATGCTTGATTTATTTCATCTATTAGATGTGCCTGATACGTTTCAGTTTTATCAGTAGCCAAAAAATTATTATGTAAGATTTAATTAGCAGAACTACACATATAAGTATTATAACCATACTCTTAAATATATAATTTACACAAAGATCTTAACTTCATTCAGGAAGCTTCAAGTATTGGACCACAACGATGTAACATATCTATAAATCTGTTGTAAATGTTTATTTTGAAATGACGAAGCCTCTTAGCGGGTTAAGAGCTAGACGAGACTCCACATGAAGTAAGTGGTTTGAATAATAACAGCTGATTCTGTGGATTGAATTTAGCAACTGATATAGTTGTAAAAAATAATATACTCTTGTTAAATAATATTGGAATTTTGATGAAATACAAATGAAAAATAAACGCATATAGATTCTACAAATAACGTTGTTGTGATATGACTTTATAGACTTTTAAAGAATTCAAGATAGAAGAAAGACCTGAGAAATCTTTAACAAATATTAAACTAATTTCAATATTATTCACTCTTACAGTAGAACTAGCATAATTAATTTATAAGTAGTAAGTTTCCAAACTTCCAGGACAAAATAAAAAAAATCTACTTGAAATTAATTTTAATTTTGATCTTAACAAATACTGATATTATCTATTTTTTATACTAATACTATCTATAAAAATAAGCCTACTTCTGGTTTTCAATTTTGGATAGAAAATATTTGCATTACAGTTTTCCGAGTTTATTTATCGCAACAGGGAGCGCGATATTGTATGAATATTAATATTATAATCATCACGAGAATTGAATCATTAATGATAATTTCCATTTCCAATTTACTACAAAGTTTTAAACGGAAGTTAAACTTTTTATTATTCTATATTCCCTCAGATTATACAAACTGAGCAAATCTACCTCCTCCACACTTCTTGTATTTGATCGCAGGAAGGAGGATGCATCCTTCACTATCTCTCGTGACTTGGTCATTAGAAGGGGAAATAAAGAAAAAGAAAGAGCTAAAACAATATTTTTAATTTCATTTCAAGAGTGCTCGCGGAAAGATTGTTCGTAATTAGATCTTTTCGTTATTATTGATGTTCTTGTATTCAAAATTTCAGAGTAAAGGCAGTTCGGGTCTTCGGGAGATAACCATAAATTATATTACTACAATTTTAATTTATAATCTTAAACTAAACGGGTTGACTCATCATTAACGTACGCGTAACTTGAATCTATGTAACGTTTTTATCAAAGCAATTAGCTGTAAATATATTTCCCTTCATTAAAAAAAAATAAGAATAGGAATTTTCCGAATTTATCAAGAAAAATTGAAATATTGAACTGAAAATTAGCAACTTTAAAACAAGTGTTAAGAATAACATGCCGAAATATAAGCAGCAATTAACTTAAACACACAAACAAAAAAAAACTTCGTGAAAAGTTTTTCGCTGATAATAATATAATTTGATGGTGGTGATCGTATCCCCCTCATATTCACCATCTGGAAATAAAGATTATTACAGGAAATTCCCAAAACGTCTCGCCACCAACACTACTTGCCAATATACAAAATAACAATATTATTTGTTATCGCTAAATGGTACTGTAATGATTTATTTTTATTTATTTCATGAATCACTTTACATTCAGATAGTCAATTCATTTAGGTTACCCGGTACTCCGGAAATATTATTGAATTCAGTAAAAACAACGTAAAGAAAATAGATAGTGAGACGTAATTACATGATCTGTCTAAATTACATTTACATTTTTATATATACACAACCTGGCATAAACGATTTATTAAGAAACTTTCGGATGTCTGGTATGATCGTCTATATTATTTCAGCATGAATAATAAAACATTGATTGATGAAACAAACTACAAGTATGTTGAGAGCCAAAGAAAACAGGAAAATTAGGAAGCTGCTAATCATTCGAAGAAACATTTTCCAACTGCTATGGGGTATTTAACGCCAATTACTGTAGAAAAATACGATATTTAGAATTCAGTTGAAACATTCTGGTGTGACTCGTATGAATACGTGTATCCTGTAAAATTGTTTGTGGAAAATGGCTTGATTATTATTATTTTATATTATTATTCGCACTAGATTTAAAAGAATTTCTGAGAAGTGAAAAAATGAAGAATAGTACATTTTGTTAAGATATAACGTACTGTAATTATAATACTTTTATACCAAAATATTAATGATTAAAAAGCATACAAAATATATTATTTCAATAAAAAAACTCCGTCAATAATTCAAATTACTGAAAATAGGAACATCTTTTCATTAGGAGTAGCGTCGTAGTTAGCCCATAACTATTATCTTTTATTTATTTATTATACACTTTTGGGTGTTTTTCTCTTACAAGTCCAGAAACACCCTCGAATTCCTTTGCACCCTGTTTAGAGATAATTGATGTTTGTCAAACCAATAAACTTGTTGCCGCCAAAATGTTAGCACTAAAGCTAATGGAAAGTATAATTTGACGTACTTAAAAGAAAACCAACTCAAATAAATTCATTAAGAAATGCAATAAAACGAATCAACAAGGGGGGGGGAGCTGCTACTGAAACAGAAACCGCATAAATGTAAAAATACTTTCCATCCAACATTGTTTTAACATTCCATGAGTAAATGGTGAGGGAGAATTTGTCTGTGAAAGGTAAACATTCATGACATACTCACTAAACATCTTGAGTGACAGATCAATTCAGGGACGGATGTAGAAACGTTTGGAGGTTGAGAGGGGTATTTTTTTAAGGGAAATAGAATTTGGTGTCCTTAATAAAATGCAATCAATTTTCCCTGAGTTAATTTTTACAGTTTAATACAATAGTTTCGATAGAACTCCAAATGCCAAATTACATTTATTCTCCGAGATATTTCCACCTTATACCTAGACAAATACAAGTAGAAAACCCAGGGTTAATAGAGTTTAAGTGTACTTAACTAAAAAAATATTATGCTCACCGTAGCAATCAAAATTAGGCCAATTCCCTTGAAAACAACTATGCTATTCTTCTGAAGTCGTTTACAAGGTTCTATACCCAAACGCGTGTTATCACCAACCATATAACCTAAGAGTGCAATAAAATATTCTTCCTTACATATGCTTCAATTCAAAATTCTTGCACTATGAAAAAATATTGGTAAATGAAATTTTCTAAGTAGTAAACAACAAATCAATGAAACCATGGCTGGTTAATTCGGATAATCCAAATTGATTGACAATAAATGACAATATCCAGAGATCAAAATGGAGTAAATTATGCCATATTTATTATTACGTTTTTCTGCGCTCGTTATAATTTAGAAAACGTCAGCACTAGTTTCGCTAAACGAAAAAGCAAGACAACAGATGATGGAGAGAAATGCTATTATACTCGTATCTTTCGTGTGAGAAAGTCATCACTTACGTAAAGGAGGATACAGGCATTTTTATATATATAAAAAAAGAAATAAAATTATAGAGAAATTTAGAAATGTTTGATTACACTGCTGAATTGAAGAAATAGCTTTTTAACCCGAGTACAGACTCTTTGTCATTGCTTCTGAAGTTCTACAGTTTAAAACCTATTCAGGAATCATACCTGGTCATTTTATTGCAACGTGAACATCAGATTTGAAACGTCACGAAGAAATTTCAATTTTCTTTCTCTACTAGCCAAAGTCAGAAAACAGATTGTCATCACTCAAGAAAATTCAGATAAGAATGATTTTTCAATTATATATATTATCTAAAATAATAACTTATAAGTCGCACTGCACACACTAATAATAAAATATTAAATTACATATTTAACTAATACACAATTAATTTTACTTCATTTATTTATTTTGAAGATTATTATTATATCAACAACACCCCGTTATTATAACCTTGTGTCTCCCCTTGTTTAAAATGTCTCAGATTCCTCCTTCTGTTGTCTCATCCTTCCTATTATCTGCTGATCACACTTTCGTTGGAAGTTGAGACTGACATATTGAGATCCGATTTTTCATCTTATAACATTGATGGAAAGGAGAGATGTTTTTATGGATGACTTACAATATATTGTATTACGCACCTTGTTTATGTTTGTTGACACTTTTGGAAAATAAGAAGAAACACGTGTCTGTTATAGAAACTGAGTATTTCCAATCTCGTTTACTTATATTATTACTATTTATTTCTAAAAATGTTCTATTCCAAAGTTATTCTCAATTTTAGTTATAATCTGATAATGTATAATATTGTGATAAAAGAACTATAAACAATCTTTAATATACGAATAATGATAATATCAGAAAATACAATAATACTGTATCCCTGTATAGCAGATTCACTGCAAATGTTATATAAAAAAAAATCGAAGATTTATTCTTATTTTGGGGAATGAGTTCGATTGGGTAATCTATCTATAGAAAAGTAATTGGTATAGCATCCGATGCTCTTGTAAGCTATACTGAAATTTTGAAACTGAAGAAGAAAGAACTGTTTTTATTTTATTTTATCGAATTATATTTATCTCTACAGAACGAGAAGTTTTTTTTCTCTATTTATGTCTTTGATTTTACAAATTGTACTTTTGAAATGTTGTTTATATAACTTGTGGAATGTTACATAAGTGACCCAAATGTTCCATCTTTCAAACAACAAAAAAACCAACAAGAACGGAAACACATTGCAACCGATTCTTGGAAAATATAATAAACTGTTTTAAGATCTTTTAGTCTTAACCGCACCATATTATATCCTCTCTTCGGTCTTTTAAGATTGTGAGCAACTAAGAAAAAAAATAAACATATCTAAACTGCCAGTAAAATTAATATATTAATGGTACATGAGACATATAATGACATGCAGTATGTCATAATAATGAATGGGTTACCGAGTATAATATCATTAATATTATTTTATAGCTGAGATATACGTTGATCCGAATGACATAATCAAAAGTGGAATGATCATTGAGGAGAATGACTTCATCTGTAAAAGGAAACATGTTCTTCACTCAGTATAAAAAAAGATGTTTTGTTAGAAAAGTTGACAGATATGAAGTAAGAAAAAGAATATCATAGGTAACCCTTTAGTCCAATAAGAGTTTATGGAGGATTTATACAATAAGTAATCTGCATGTACAAGAAAAAAGAATAATAATAGACAAACTATGTCAATAATAATTTCATATTTCATATTATCTCATCAATCTTCTAAAATTAATGTAAAGTGCAAAAATATTAGGAAAAAGTTGAAATACCGTACTCTACTATCTTGACAAACCAATCATAATAAAGCTATCTGAATATCAGCTATCAAAACAAATATCCCATCACGTATCCCCAAGATAGTAATTAAGAATGTTTTGAAAATTCTTCCTCTGAGGAAAATATGTTTCCTTCCTGTTTTGAATCCCACATGTTTGACTGAATGATATATTTGTCATGCGAAGGATGATTGTTTGGTCAGTGCCTTTAATAAGAAGGGTTGCCACAACTTATCGAGATGAAATTACCGTGGGCATACATGGAAATTCAGGGAATAATAATGTATTGTACAAGTGTGCATGAGCTTTTTTGTTTTGACTCTCCATGAAATATGGTGCAAAAGAAATCATTGCACTTTAGCCACTCCTCATCCCCCCTTTTTTCCATAAAATAAGTTACAAATCATTATTTTTTAAGTATCCAAGATATGTCATGTGCATCTTCAATAAAGTACGTTGCCAAAGCAAATATTTTATTAGATATAAGAACTAACTCTTAAAAAGAATAAACTAATCAATTTTGCAAGAGTTGGATTCTCTCATTACTGCTCTTCTAAATTGTGCGTTTCTCTTTAGAAATATTATTTTCTGCTTGATTTCCAACAATCATAAGATAGTTTTGGCTTCTAGTTAGTATCAAAAATATGTATTAATTATCTTATAATAAACTGATCATTTAGAACCTGCTGGTATTTTGAAAAAATGACTAACGATTAAAATATTTCTTTTGAAACATTATATGTATAGATCTATCCAAACAATTTTGCTTACTCATAATGACCCACACACAGCTCTGTCAAACAAAACTCCATTTAATTTGTTGTGGTATGTGGCATCTCTCTATCTTTTTAATTCAGCTAGCGTGGGATCTGTCGTCTATCCCTCATGTAAATGGGACCCCTCCCTCATTGCTGATATTCAAGGTAAAGGTATCATCGCTGCTCCACCCAAAACCAAAGTTGGACAAGACAACAGATAAGAATATGGGTGGCTGCTACTTTTGCACATTAAAGGATCTACAAATTTACATCTCATTCATTCATTAATATTGCTTATCGTGTTTTCTTTTATTTCAATGGTTTAATGTGTTATTCAGGCAGTGAAGAAATGTAGGGTACAGGATATAGTTTATTGATTTTACTGTTGGCTAATGTTTGAAGAAATTTATTTGTTATTTGTAATTATTACGTATATTTTGTTACGTGTAATTTGAAATGAAACTTATGAAATACCGGCAGCAACATTTTCATTTATATAGTTTTCCAATAAGGAAAAAATATCTGACAGTGTTTACCTGAGACGGAGATCTGCTAACATGTAATTGTTACTTCATGAAAGGTGTACAGTCAATATATGTTTTTATATTTAAATTGATACTGCTTATGGAAATAATTTTGTCTGTAATATAAAATACTTTTTGTCTCGGAGAATTTACTATTCAGTTGCTTTTAATAATCATGACCAACGTTAGATCCAGTAAACGTTATATATACCGTACGATTATTAATATTATATAGCACTGACAATTTTCAGATCATCTGATATGATATATTATGATCTGGTTATTTTTGATCTACGATTGTTTTGGTTGACTTAGAGTAGCTAGAAATAAAGCATTCGAAGAAATTCAGTGATTCAGATAAGCTTAACTTGTTCACAGATGCTCAATCAGGAGATTACCTTGTAAAAAGTTGTTAGTGATTGTTGCAGATGCAGATAAATGGCTCTGATTTTTCGATATCAATTCTCTTTATATATTTTCAATAAAGTCACAATAAAATGATTTAAAGAATAGCGATGTAATTTACCAAATGCAGGGCACTGCTGACAGCTAATTGCAAATTAAAATTATTTTGGAAACTTATTAGATACAAGAGAGTTACAGTAGAACCATTCATCGATATCAAGGTTATATTTGCATCCATGTGCTCTTTAAGTTGCTGGTATATAACCAAACGTCATACAATGCAGCAGTATTTTCCACTATCGCATAATGTTACCGTTTATATTTGTTACTTTGAAGTACAATGACCTGTAGTATATATAAAAATATAATCGTCGGTATAAAAGTACATGACTTAATTTTTCTGATAATTTGCCAAATGTTTTCTGAATTATTATGTCATGTCTCCATTGTTTTCCTTGTGGTTGATACTCACGATTATGATATGAAACTAAAGCAGAAGATAAGAATTTAGAAGTTAAGAAGAACGGTCATACAAACAGATAGTTATGATGTAAAACAGTGCAATGATTCGTTTTGGAAAACAATCAAATGATTAGACTATGAAGAAAAGAAAATAGTAATTTTGATCAAAATTTGCAATCTGAAAGATAACAGAACGAAGAAAACTATAATGTTATTACAACCATTACATTGTAAGTTCTTTTCTTTGGGTCTATTCTAAGGGTTAGTTATTCTTTTCAGGGTTAGAGAAAATGCCTCCCTTATCTCCAGATATACCATGGTCAAAACGGAATGTTGCATCAAATATAGTATTTAAAATTATAAAGAAATCGAAGAGAACGAAAAATGAAAAAGAAATTACTAGTTCGCCATGAACTTGAATCGGGTTCTATCACTATTGTAGGCGTTGTTTTAATAGAGTCATCCATATTTGTCTGATAATATACTTTCTGCCAGTCATTTTTATATGCTGCAGTATAAAAAGGTAACCCTGAGTTAGAAATGATCAATGAATGGTAATTCTTAACCTTATTGTTACAATATTACTGGCAACCTCTGGTTATTTCCCATACTATTGTTTGAATGAAAACCTTGAATTAACACAGATTAACACGAAGTAGTTTAAATTACGTTTGTTAATAACACGACGTGAAGAAACTAAATATAATTTTCTGATATTACATATTCTTCTACTTTTAATTTTTCAATGTCAACCATTTTGTGACTAAACATACAAATTTGTAAATTTCTCAGCACGCTTTTCACACATTCTGTAAGTACACGATATAAACACAGTCTATTACCTAACATCTGAAACAAAACAATTTAACTGCTAGAACAACAGTTTCCTTACACTTTTTCAGTATCAACCATTTACGAATTCCACCTCATGCTCTTTGTTTAACCCTGAATTTTGATATGGTAAAATATTTGGCAGTTTTACATATAACAACTTCACTCAGAATAGTTGTAGGTGTTGATGAGATTTCATGTAGGAGAAACGAGAAAAAAAGGGGTAGAGAGGGGGGTGGGGACTCACGTTCGAAATAAAGGGAAAAAGTATTACGATTCCATTGTGTTTATGACAATTGCATAACCACCTGTGTATGAATAAATAGTAAATATATATTGGTTATCGGGAATTTCCTTATAATTAAAAATGTGATAAATTATTGGAAAAAATAATGCATTTTTATTTTGTTTTTCCCCGTTCTATTTTGGGGTTAAATTCTTTAGGTCGTTGTACAGTTACTAGCTGATAAATTTTGACTTACCTAATTGAAACAGGTGATATTTCATATTTGCTATGTTATTTTGAAGCAATTGTAGAAAGTTTCACTGCCTTAGAATATTGGATGGCGATGAGTTTTGATAATCGTGTCAAATTCAGAACCCACGTTATTTAAGAAAATTGCCAAATATCACCGACTTTCCTCAGCAGTAACTACGCGGTAATAAAGTTATCCCTCTCATTGACAACTTGGGACAATAGACCTATGTCTCGACAGATATTTAGAAACACTATAAATGACCTGTATTTACAGCACCAAAATCAAATCAAATAAATTATTATTGCCATTTAAAAAGTAAATAAAAGTTAAATATTTTATAGTAGGTTGCACGCTATAACAATAACTGTGATTTACTAAATCCATTTTAATTATTTATAGAAGTTTATCACGAAACTATAAAGTGATAAACAATCACGAGTGTATATAATATTACTTGGTTGTGAGCAATTTTACTGCTTGCAGAAATAATAATATGCGATTATAACATGATACAGAAATAATAATATTATAAAATGTGAATACAACATGAGACACGTAAAACGTGTTCAGTAATAATATTAATAAAAATTATGTTAAACTTTCTGTGACATTTATTATTACTACATACATAAGCTTTAATTTATGTACCTTTGAAAAACAAACAAACAAAATAATAGAACAGTAACGAAATATTTCGTTGTTGTTATTATTAAAATATATTAACCATCAATATTGTGAAAATTCATAAATTAACATAAATAATAAAATATTTGCAAGAGAAAAATGCGAATTATAAAAATACAAAAAAAATCACTTACCAAAAAGAACAACAAAAGTGGCAAAACCAATTTGCAATGGATGCGTATTGAACTTCATAATTGTAAACACTGAACTCACATAAGGCCCTGAACGGCACCCACACTCGTAGAAATTGAAGCAGCCGCTTTTAGTTCTGATTATCCTGTGAGGTTCAAACTGATGCGCCAACTCTTTTTCTCACATTTTCGTCTCTAACCCCCCTCCCCCCATCCCACTTCGACTCTCACTCGTCTTTCTATCTCGCAGTTTCAAGTGCCTCCGCTATATTTTGCCCACACAAATAAATTTGAATGAAATACATTGTTTTTCTTT
>JAQIWE010003908.1:0-11311 GCA_034698565.1 Campodea plusiochaeta | reverse complement strand
GAATATTGCTGCAATGTTTAATAGGATTTTGTTCGACTTGGGAATTTTGTACCAAGAGAAAGGAATACTTTGAATAAATGTTTAGATAAAGTTATCAAATTCGTTGAATTGTTGGAAAACTGGTAATGGTGGTTACTATAAGGGAAAAGACATCTTTCTTTAGATCTTTATAGGAATCAAATTCATAGAGTATGACATGAATATCTGTTGAAAAATAAGTATATCAGTTTTATATAGTACAATTTTCTCCTTGGCTGAATAAATCGTAACAATAAATATAATAAATACTTTACAGAGGATTGTTAAGATTTAAGAATTGTATAGTTGTGTAGAGGGAAAGTCAATTAATAACACTTCTATTTTACAGTTTTTATTGTTTCTGTTTGCACAAATCAGAAATTATTCTATCTAAAATTAATATTAGCTCTGATGTTTGATCAACTAGTTGCTGTCACTTTTGAATTTCATTACTATTTATTATAATATGATATGATTCACTTTTTATAGTGGATTATGAATTCTACTAGCGTCGTCAAAAGCTGTCAGATGGCCATGATGTTATAACTCAGTAACTGCATAGTTCACTTGTAAGCATCCCTCTACGAAGTATTATATCGAATTTCCTTAACTTCATCTAATAGTTCTACGCCTCTGCTTCCATTCTACATATTATATTCATAGCATACAATTATCTTATATTTACCTTAAATATGTCGCTAGCTACAATAAGTTATTTGGTATACTGTAATAATATACTAGTAATACAATTTTATAGTGGTATAAAATTGATCTATTCATTTAATATAATTAAATGAGTGGATCATTTAATAAAAATAATTGATCTATTCATTTATTATGATTAAAATTTCTCTGAAGATAAAATGTACCAATAGGCTTATTGCTTACTCGTAAACTTATTGTGATTTCAAAGCAGAGTTTCAAGTTCTAAGATAAAACAAATCACTCAATCTCATTCCCCGCATTAATTTCTCAAAACACACTTGAGTAATAACCCCAATTTAACCACAAATTCCCCTCTTATACCACGATACACATACAGAAACAGTTAAAGACCAAAAATACCCATGTCTCAAGAGAATATCCTCTGTTTCAGCGAACAAGAAACTCTTCAATAATAAAGGAAAAAGGAAGAAGAAAAAAGGTTGTAGTATAGTCTCTAATTGTACATCAACGCGAACAATGCCACGACATAAAAGGATATAATAGGATTTCGCGACGTTGCGAGACTCAGTCTCTGGAGATCTAGCAGCAATAGAGCTCAGCCTGTGGCGTGGGTCTAATGGCCACCCGCATTGCTCTTACTGGACACCATTTTGAAAGGAAGGGACACCGCTTTATTGCCAATTGAGTAGATTTTGGAAAACAACAAGTAACGCACGTCTTCGGGAAACAGCTCTTCTTTTACGATCAGTCTTTTCCCACTCGTTTTATAGAGCTTTCCCAACGCTATTAAATGAAATGTATACAACAATTTAGTTCTACGCTAATAGATTGACTTTTTTCTTCGGTGATTGGCAACTCTACTGGGTTCTCGTTTGGGGGATTCGTTATTTTTAACAAAGAGACAGAGTTGTTGCTTTTAAAACTTTATTATGTTATTTCATATCTTAAAACATATTTAGTTTC
This sequence comes from Campodea plusiochaeta, assembly GCA_034698565.1. Taxonomy (NCBI): domain Eukaryota; kingdom Metazoa; phylum Arthropoda; class Diplura; order Rhabdura; family Campodeidae; genus Campodea; species Campodea plusiochaeta. Next base: position 9,664 of record JAQIWE010003908.1, on the reverse strand, counting down.
ACAACAAATATTTGCCACAATACCGTTAAAATAATGTATTATTCACTTTAAGTTTATATTCTCATCAAACTAAAACTTCAAATACTTCAAATCACTGAAATGTGTGGAATTTTCTAAAATTGCAAATATTAAAAATTTCCTTGTTTCTCTACGTAATTATTCATTTCTATATCCTAAAGTATTTCTGATGCAAAGGTTTTCAGTCACTTTGTAACTCAGGAAATCTCACATCAGAGTTGCTCTCACCGAAACACAACTGTAATGTTTTCCAACCACTATATCATGTTCCTCAATCTGTAAAACATTCTTATATGTATCTGCATATAGCAGCTTTATCGTCTGTATATTTTTATGTTTACGTACCAGTCCAGTGTCAAATTATTTTTCACTGACAGCGTGCACTTTAAGAAAGATATATTTCAGAAGTATTGCTTTACTTAGTTGATGGACCTTAAAACATTCGATAAACAACAACTGAAGATCCCAAACTCAACAACGTAAAAAAAGCATCACCACCCCATCAATTCCGTTAGAAAAGCGAATCCTATCACATGGGAGTGTATATCACCTCTTGTCCCTGTTGCATGTGGTAAACGATACTTTTGGGGGAGATGCAAATCCACATTGCATTTCAATCTTGTGGGTGACAGACCGGCAGGGCGACAAAAGTTTGTTAGAGATGATTTTATCTTATCTTACATGCTCTTTACCTCCCCCTACCCCCACTGATGTGATTGAAGGGGGGAGGAGTAATGGAATTGGTATTGGATGAAACATGAAGTAGGTGAATGTTTTGGGGAGGTTTTCAAATATGGTAAGGATTAAGGTCGGAGAAGATACTGTGATTTTTGGATATGAGAGTGTTTGATCCTGTATTCCTGTTTGTATATTAAGATCTTCTTTTGTTTACTCACTCAAAAATGAGAGGGAACAGAAATTTGTATGTTTTCCAACAATTTAATGTATATCCAGTTACTCACTCCTTTATACTCGAAAATGATAGGACCACGAAAACATGTTAATTTCTTTAAACGGTGTTCTTATTTATTTACCGGATTTCAAGGTTTAGAAACAGCAGCAAACCAATGCATTCTTTCGCAAACTGAGTAGTTAAATTTCTTTTGAAAAAATTCATTAATTTTATAAGTAAATAATTACGGAGAAATCACTCAGTGTGCAAAATATTCGAAAGATTAGACGTACGAAAAGTTCAAAGAGAAGATACTGACAAAATGTAATTGTTATCAGCAGTTCCAATACCCATTACTTACAATAAGAGTTGATTTACTCCTGTAGTGACAACTGTACAAACTGAATCTCTCGTATTATTTTAATATCTATAGTTTTTCCTCCATAAATTGTGCAGCCACTTTCCACTGCTGGACTTTCATTTCGGTCCAACTAAAATAACTTCTAGCTGAAATAAAATTAACGTTACACCATCTACTCCCACAAAATCCACTCTAACCATTTCATAACATCAAAATCCTACAAAAAGTATACAACCACCTTAAAAGACCATAACTGGTAACGAAGCAGGGAAGTACCGGCATTTAATCCAATATTTGGTCAAATGCGATATAAAAAAGCAGGCCCAACTTCTCAATTGGATATCTGAACTTATAAAAAAAAGTAGCGGGTTTATCTTCTACTTAAACTCGCGACATTCAGAGGGCAGCAGTACTGTACGTGACTTCGACACAGGAAAAGGTGAGCTCCCCTATCTTATTACAAGCAAACTTTTTTTACAGCTTTTTCTTGTGGGCAAACTCTTGTGGAATATAGGCATTAAAGCAGACTGAATTAAGAATGCTTGGAGCTCAACGACGAAGCATTTTAGGAGTAAGGATAAGGGTGTCAACGTATTAATGGAAGTCGTAAACACGATGAAATGTTGTCACAGGATTTTTTCTTCTTTCCTCGAGGAAATAGAGTTTTCGTCTTTCTTGGTTTTAGTTAGCTGAACCGGTTGAGTTGTTGAAATGAGTTCTTAAGTTGATGGTTGTGATGCAGTAGTTGAAACTGCGGCAGAAGGAAGTTGTGAAATAGTTTCAATAGGATAAGTTTGCAGGGTATAAGAAATTATAGAATTATGTTAATTTACTTTATATTATAATGAATGAATGTTTTAGGTTGATGGGTCTGAAACCACTTAAGTTTGAAATAAAATACTGTATTCAAATTTAAAAGTAAAACGTCAGCTCCATTTTTAACAGTTTCAAATTCTACCTGAAGATGAAAATTTATAATATCTCTATTTTGATTTCCTATTCCATTACTATTGTTGATTCAACTCTTTCACACAAATATAAAAATATCCAAGCATTTTTAATGACATATTTTTGTGTTCAACATTGAAATTCACAATTCTCAAAATTCTAGTGCGTTTTGAAACCAGTTGTGCAAACAAAAATATTGAAGTTTATAAGTAAATCATCAAGTTCGTCCTTAACATGTTTCAAACATAAATATTTCACTCGAAATGAGATGCTCTCGTCTTCATAACAAGTGATGAAATGTCTTGGACTCATTATCTGTGATGGAATTCATTATTACTTTTCTTATTGAGCTGACAAAACTGCAATCTGCAAAACAATTCAAATGAAATTTACTTCTTTTTCATGTTCGTTATTAATTTTTAAGATGTTCATTTAAAAATTCAATTTTCATACTTTCTTCTTGCTTGGAATTCTACTACTTTTATAATGTTATAACAGGATTCCTCAAAGTCTGAAATCCAAGAGTTTAATTTTGAAGAATATACTGGCGATTGAGTGAGTGAAATAAAATAATTCCAATTCCTATAGTTTGAAATATTCCGTTAATTTTTCCAATGGATTAAAATGTATATGTAATTATCCCGCAATCCCATTTATCCAGGGATTTGATATCATTTGTAAACCTCTAATGGGGGTTTTCAATAAAAAATTGATCTGTCGATCAGATTAATTTTCCATAGAGTTTTGAAAGCTTCTAATTTACAATTGAGTCAAGAAACATCTTCAATCCATCTTTAGAAATTAAATTAAATAATGAAATGTAGCTCAAGTTAATTTCCATAATTATGCTCTTTCTACTTGTGACTTCCACAGGATAGGAATGAAAAGCAATGTTCAAAAATCATGAACAGTATAATTTGTGTCTAAATAATTACAAATAATTTTAAAATATCCCCTTATAACTTACATATATTATTTGAATGGTCTTAGCATCCATAAATCACTGCTGTCCTGGATCTTGATGGATTCACAAATTGTTCGATAGTTGAGATAGCATTCACTGCATTCAATTGGTGCCCGAAATTCACTTACGTCGTTAGTTGTAGTCCGAAACTAATGAATTCGCAAATTTATCGAGATGTACTGTACACTGGATACATCGAAGTCTTCTTACGGGACGATTCTTGATCTTCCATACAGTTGAGAATATTCACTGTTGATTTGCGAGTAGCTATTCACAGGTCAGAACGTTATAAATTTCACGAATTGTTAACTTTGCCGTAGCTAAACTAATAAGAGCAGCGATGCTTGAGTGTCGATTGCTTTATATGCTTGGCAAAAGCTGACTGTTCTTTGTTTAGAAAAACCGTTAAAGTAAAACTTATTATTGTAATCAACATATCGGTAAACTGATAAACGTACGTAAATTTTCCATAATTCGCTCAGGTTGTGTTTTGTTGTAATAAAGATATTGGTCCAATTAGGTGCACCATTTGACTTTTGTGTTCAGTTTTTGTTTAGAGCTGGAGCTGTATACATGTTGATAACATATAGAAGAGCTTATTATCTGGTAAGCCTTAACTCTTCTTACAATCATTGAAAAACGAAATGTCTCAGTTTCTAGTTGCTCAATGTTTCTTGATATCTAAATTATTTTTTTATTCATTTCTGTAAAACTGAATTCGATTTCAAGCAAGTATAAACTTATCTAACGATTTCTAAAGAAAAGTAACTGATCGCTGCTGAATTCATTTGCAACCATTCAGCAGGTGTTCGTTCTGTTATAGAAATCTATATTTTAAAATATTATTTAATAAGAAAATTACATTTAGATTGGAAAATTTCATAAACCCTTAAAAAATTATGAAATATAGAAAAAAAACTGCGACAGCTAGGAAGCAAGCCCAATATACTTCCAGAAGCCTCAACCTCCACTCCATCTTTTTATCACCCCAATTTGAATTTCACAGGTATAACTAAGAGATTACCCCCACCCCATACCCCTCAAGGAGCAACCTAAGTCATGAAGAGAAGCGCAATATGATATATATTAAATCACAATGTTAAAAGCTGCTGAGCAGAGGAAAATTTTTACGAGAGCGATAAAAAAAGCTCTCAACTTGCTTTTAATGAAGGTGCAAATTTTATAACGTCCATATCCGGTCTTAAAATTGCATATTCCGTCAGCACAAAAAAGCGTTTGTTGAGAAAACGAATTGCTTGTTGTAAAAGTAATGGTTTTAGGTAAATCTGTTTGTACATTTAATACCCTCGTGGTATATGGTGTCTGTACCTGGATGGGAGAAAATCAGATCTTATATGGTCGAGGAAAATGGAATAAAACAGGTTTAGTATTGGTTGGGATTTCTAGTTGTTATTTTGTCAACTCGAAATAAATGATTCGAACGGATTTAACTATCAGATGGAAATACCGACTGAAGTTGATGGCATGATTTTATATTTATTGATAAATATTGAACGAAGTTATGATAAATTTTAAAATGAAAACAGGGAAATCCATATGTTATAAACATAAGGTCTATAAAAATAGCCATTCTTCTACATGTACATCTCGTACCTCTGAATTTAAATTTTTTAGACATATACTGATATAGTCTTTATGAAGAAGTTAACTAATTATATAACTTCATTTTATATTTTATGATTTACCCTCAGAGAAATATGCACATTGCATAACAATGCAAATATTTAGTGACATGCATAATTTCTCATCACTTTGTATTTAGTTTTATTTCAATATAGTTTTTTTTAATGTTTTGATTTTATACCACCATGTTTTCAAAGTACAGAAGTATATCAAAAGGTTCCTTTGTATTTCCGCAAAGTGAAGCACGTATTACTATTATAACAGGTCCAATATTTCAAAGCTTTCAAAAGCACATAAATTATCATTGTTGTTCTCCTTTATTATTTTCACATTGTAGTCTAAAGCAGCAACTACTAAGCCAAAAAGATGAAAAGTTTTTGTATTATTATTATTATTATTAAAAAGTTCCTGCAATTTACTGTATTTCAAAATATTCCAAATTTGTGAAGCCTTTTCCAAAACTATATGCTACAGTACATAAAAACTAAATTACACGAAAATGTTCTCTCTAAACAACTATTTTCAAATCCTTTCATTTTCTACTCTAAAAACACGAATAGGTGTAGAAACGGTGAAACTACGCCTTCCTAAATGTATTTCACTCGAGGCTATTGGCTGCACTTCACTATTACTTCTCAATTTAGGAAAGAAGAGACGAAGAAACTCAGGCCTGCCAACATTATTTCATGAGGAATGCACTCCTTTACTGAAGAAACTATATATACTCTCATCCAAGTACAAAAAAGTAATGCTACTCCAATTTTCTTTGCTGCAGCTTGAAGCGGATGTAGTTGCAGAAATGAACCGCTGATGAAGTTTATAATTACACTTGGAGAGGTAATAAAAAGAGGAATTTTAGGAAATTACTTTCAGGTTTAGAAGATGGTATGGTGTAATTTAAAATTGCATATTGTGGATGGGCTGTTAAAATGTTTCTTTTTCAAAATAATCTTCATATAGTTTCAAGTACATGTCTTTGCTTTTTTTAATAACTTTAACTTATTTGAATAAAGTATTGAGTACCCTATATGAGTTGTCCTATACTTGTCTACTGACCTTTTTTCGTATTAAAATAAATAAGTTTACATTTACTCGTTGAAGTTTTCTGACTTTTCCGAAACTTATAACAGGCACTTAAATATATTCTTTTATTTTGGTTACATTTTCAACATATGAGTTTCTCAATCATAAGTACAGTATTAAGAGGACTATCCCAGTAGGAAACCCAACATATACTTTCTGGGTTTTTATATAATTTATTACATAATAAAAAGTGTAAATTCTGAGGTTTTATATAAATTATTACATAATAAAAATTCTAAAAAAAACTCTGTTTCAATGGCCATTGAAAGAGCTAATGGCTTTATAGTGCTAACTATAAATAACGCCGTAAACATATAATTCAAAAGTAAGTAGATCGATTTCGAATCACAACAGCATATGTCATAGAAGACTTAACCATTTTCTGTTCTTACTCCTTACAGATTCAAAGAGAGCCCGTATGTTGAACTCACTGATGTATATTGTTGAATAATATAATGGAGGAACTTCACAATCTTAATTGCCATAACCATCAAAATCACCGCAACGGATTTGAGAGAAAGTGAAGAACACGAACAAGATTGAAACATTTGGTTTTCGTTTACCTTTAAAAGAGGATTGCAACTGAAGAATAATACTGTGTAGATGTTAGGAGATTCAAATCCAATTATTAAGACTTGTTGGTTCTTGAGTGCAAATGAAAGCACTTACTTCTAAAAGCTGTTAGGTGGGTAGGAATTAGAGGTTTTTGAAAAGACGATTACAAAATGTCATTGTACTACTGTTATAGATGCATTTACATGGAGATGTCGGGAATTATTTAAGTTGATCTTTCAGTATCAGTATATTTATTATCACAGCAAATGTGTTTAATTTTCTTTTATATGTTTTTTGTTGCTGTAATTTTAGATATCTTGAGATTAACTCTAATAATCTAACGTACATTTACTTTATTCGTTAGACAGTCAAAGGTTTTAAAATACATTATTTCACTTTCCTATAAGGAAATTTTCTAATCGAAATCAATCAAAATTAATGAGAGAAAATTTTTCTCCTATTTTCCCTGTCGAGTAACTATAATATTAAATTAAGTATAAAAGGAGATAGTGTACCTCGGTAGCCTAGAGGTAATAGCAGTGCACGGGTAATACAACGAGGAAGAGTTTGATTCCCACTCGATGTAAATTTATATTCTGCTTAATTTGTTCTAATGTAAAAGTCGGTTAATACATTTCATTTGTCAATTTATAAAAGATTATTTATTTAATGATTAAAATCTCGCTATACATTCGTACAAGACAACTTCACATTCATCAGATAATTTATACAGTAGTAATACAGAAATCAGAAAAACCCGTGAGATCTTATTGCTTCAATTACTTTTTTCCATTTATGTGACTTTCAGTCTATCGAGTCTGTAATTTCAGATTGTTTTGAATGAACACACTACTGTATATTAACCCTTAAATTCAGTAAGTATTAATAAAAAAAAGTAACATCTTAAGTAGCATTCCGACTTCTCCCTTACCAGAATCTATTGGTTGAACATTATGTGATAGAGAGTAAAAGTTATCTATAGTTCATCGTAAAGAACTCCAAAGCACTATAGCTGTATCCTAAAGAACAGTGAAATTTCAGAACAAATGTCACAATTGATACTTCTTTAGTATAGCAAAAAACTTTGCTGTAGCATTCCAGACTATGTTTATGGTTACCCTGCATTCTTTTGATGAAATTGATATTTATAAATTAAGTGGGTGGTATTTTAATAATAAAAAAGCTCTAATATACTCTTATATCTGTAATCATAACATTGAATGTATGGAAGGTTGTACAAAATATAGTTACTGATAATTGTGTTAAGATGTATAAAGAAGTGCTCGTATTTATCTTTTAACCTATCAGATTTAATTTCCAGTTTGCCATTTGTCACAAAATATAAAGCTGTAGAGAGCTTGCTAATAAAATATAATAGACACAGAGAGAAATGAACTGGTATACAAAGCTGCACGATATCAAGACAGTGTTTCTATTTAAAATTAAAAAATAACATAACCGTAATGATGTAATGCATTTTTTGAAACCTTGAACCACTCCAAAAATTTTAAACCATTTTAGCAACAAAGTCTGATTTTCTCCATGATGCATAAAACCAGTAAGCCTCTGCACAAAACACATTATTTCCATTTATTCCTAAAGTAAGACACATTATTCCTCATTAAAAACAATTCTAAAAAGAAAGAGAAAAATAATCCAGAGAAAATTCATAAGAACTCTCTAATCCTTGAAAAAGTTCCTCCTGACCTATTTCCATAGAGAAAACGTAAAGAACAATAAAAGAACTGAAAGAAAAGAAATTCTGGTATAGAGGTGTAACGTAATGAGAGGTCAGTCCAAGCGTGAAGACTGGGAAATGCAAGGCACGGTGGTTCTGTTTTTTCAAACTTTCTCTTTGCAAAAACCATCATAAAGTTTTTTTATTATTTGTGAAGAAAAAGGCTGAATCGGCTGGTGAGCATTTTCTCCGTTTATTCTTTTTCCTCTTGTTCTTGTGTTTCTAATGGAATTTGAGAAAGTACTTACATATACAATACGATCCTTCTTTTCTTTCTGATAAGTGCGTAAGTAGAACTGTATGCGGCATGAGTCTAGCAGGTATTAGATTGTACGTAGGTAGGAAACAGTGTATAAGGGTATAGGAGTGAACTCTGAAAGTTAAGTAATTGTTTCTCTTACAAATGAAGTGAATTTTATTATGTTGGTTGGCAAAAAAGTAAATCTGTGAGCATATGTATATGCGATGAAGAAGCTGCAAGTCATTTATATTGATTTTGAAAATTGGGTTGTCCTTGATTCCAAAACTGTGTGCCACACTAATATTTCGATTTACACATTTGTCATTGTTCAATTTTTTTCACATCTTCTGGGTATAGACGTTTAATCTTAAAGGATACCTCCGCGAAAAATTTACATTAAGATAGAGCTCTTAAATAACATTTTTATGAAAATATATTATAATAACATCATTCACAAAAAAACTCTCTTTTTTTGTTATTTGCTACATCCTGAAAAACACCTCGTAAAAAAGCGACGAAAAACTTTAGTAACGTAATTTTGACAGAAACTACTCAGAAATACGAATTTATTTTTCAAAACTCAAATAACTTTAAAGGAAGCAATTTTCGACGAAATTTCCATGCGATGACATCACGAAACAGAAACTTACACAGCAATATCTCTTGGAGTACGGGGTCTAAAACGTAATTTTTTGACCGAGTGGGGTTAAAATAGTTTCGAGAATAAGATGATGTCAATAGTTAATATTACCTTGGTTTAGCGCAGAGGTATCCTTTAACAAACTACTTCTAAACTGAACAGCATATTCCTACATAATAAGGTAATAAGATTTTCAGATTAATCAATCACGCTCATCCCTTTCGATAAAAACTGTAAATAAACTTTATCCATAAGTTTTAAAATGTTTTTCGTGAAATTTTTCTTTGCTATTGTATACAGACCAAAGGACAAAATGGTCGAACACAATAAATATTTCACTTGAATTATTTAATACATTGCAAATAAATAAATAAATATTTTTCATGTCTTGCAATACTAATCGACCGTTTGGTTACCACACAATATCAATCCGAAACAACAGCTAAAAAGCAACTTCAAAAACCTATATTCAACACTCATGCTACTATTGAACCCCAAAAATTATCTTCAATCCTCATCCATAATCCAAACCACAAAATCCAAAACAAACAAATTACTCTAAAACCCCACCATACATACG
>JAQIWE010003907.1:0-11311 GCA_034698565.1 Campodea plusiochaeta | reverse complement strand
GTTTTTAACTGACTACTTTGCATTGGAAAAATAAATTAAGAACAAGAAAAATTTCGGCTAAAGTGGGACTCGAACCCGCGACCTCGGTCTATCCAGTACCGTGCTACTTGAGCCAAAATTTTTCTTGTTCTTAGTTTATTTTTCCAATACAAAGCAGTCAGTTGAAAACATTTCATTTAAAATCAATTTTTATAAGAAAAACTTGTCGTTTCTTAAAAATTTGAGAGAAAAAAGAAACATATATTAAACTAAAAAATTGTTTAAATAATTTTAATTCCACAATAAAAAGAAATTTGATTTTACTTGTGCATGATAAAAGTGGTGAACACAACTACTTTTCAAAAACGTTTACCATTAATTAAATTGCTGATTATATTGCAAAAGGGTACAATTCCACTTTTCAAAATTTGTCAGGAGAGCATTTTTAAATGAAAATAGATGGTACCGGTAATATCAATTTTTAATTTCCCATACTGAGCTTATTTTTTAAAAGTACCATTCTGTAGAGCATTTTATAGTGGTGATCTTAACTCAATTTCTCAAAAAGTGTACTAAATACCCTTTTGCCTGGTAACCACCGAAAATATACTTTTCATTACTGACTTTAACTCTCACCTCAAATTCATACTGTTGACTTTCAACTCCATTAACCATAATCAGGATACCAGTAACAATGTCTTCACATGACATTATTTGTTGAAAAATAAGTAATATCTTCAATTAAAATTTTGTATACTTTTACTGCATGACTGTTTTTACAAATTATGTGATTATGCTAACGTAGTATTTTATAATTTTAATATTTACTGAATTTGATCTAAGATGGACAATTTTTATAAGAAAAGCCTTTCTTTTTTAATTCCACAATAAAAAGAAATTTGATTTTACTTGTGCATGATAAAAGTGGCGAACACAACTTCCATAAACATTCACCACACAAATTATATAATTACGCTAACATAGTATTTTAGAATTTTAATATTTACTGAATTTGATCTAAGAAAAAAAACTTTTCTTTTCCTAAAAATTAGGGAAAAAATAAATGCCTATTAAAGTAAAAAAATTGTTTTAAGTAATTTAAATACACAATAAAAAGAAATTACTTTGATTTTAGTTGTGCATGATAAAAATGATAAACAGAACTATTTTCCAAAAAGTTCAGCAGTAAAGAACTAATATGAAGGATATGCAGAGACATTATACTTCGATGGAATGAAACATATGCCACAACTCCGCTTATTACTTTATTTCCTCGATATTATTTTGATCTGTACAACATTTCATTTTCAAGAGGGTGTGCAAAAAATTGGAAAATTCTACAATGGGTAAATTTAGACAGCATAATTATCAAAAAAATTTACCCACTGTAGAATATTTCAATTTTTTCCTTGAAAATGAAATGTACATTTTGAAACATGTTGATGAAATAAAGTAATAAGCAGAGTTGTGGCATATTTTTCATCTCATCGAAATTCAACATTGGAAAAATTGGTAGTTAGGCTATATTGCAAAAGAGTAGAAGTTCACTTTTCAAAATTTGTCAGGAGAGCATTTTTTAAAGATAGAATTTTTTGAAAGTACCATTCTGTAGCACTGCAATAATGCATATAGTAGTGATCTTAACTCATTTCTCAATAAAGTGGACTTATACCCTTTTACTTCGTAATAGTTAGGGCCAGGAGTTTGGAACTTTATTTCTTCTAAAAAGCGCAGAAATTTCTTCAAAAAGTGCTGAAAATTGCTAAAAAGTATGAATTACAGCCTTTATTATATTAGGTTAAGATCTTTTCAACTCTTTTATATTTAAAAGTGCAAAAGAAGTGCAAAATTCTTAACTTTATTAAATTAGAATAATTAACTATGGAATTTTCAACGTTAACTTTTTTTTTTAAAGTGCAGGAATTTACACAGAAAAAAGCAATAAGCGTGCCAAACTCCTGGCTCTAGTAATAGTCTTAGTGACTTTGTCTCTCACCTCAGATTACTACTGGCAACTTTCAACTCCAATGACTAATCAGAATGCAGATAATATCTTTCCATATACAAGCTCAACCTCAAATCTCAATTCAAACAGTTACAAAGTGTAACATACAATGTCTTTCAACCTGAGCAATTCAACTGACTTCCAATCTCATTTCAGCCACAACTCGGAACAGTTGGTCACAACGTCTCGCTCACAGCTAGCAGTTGTAACATATTCAAACAGATGTTCAAAACAGACTTATATCAACGTTTCGGAAAGTCGAACGGAAATGTCATTCGCAGACAATCGTAACTTTGGTATGCTCGTACTATTCAAACAGTTTGTTGGGTCGTAAGGTCGTAAAATTGTTCTTTCACAGTGCGGTTTGATTTCGTATAAACTGTAGACTTTCAATCGCTTGTTTAATAACGGTTCGTATCGAGTCTTCACAAAAACGTAGATCATTCAATGATGAAACTGTTGTAGATCGTTAATGTTCATTGTTGACGGAATATCAGACATTCGCTAAAGCTCGCTAATGATCGGGAGAAATTTTGGAGAATAATGTGTGGTGATACCTTACTTTACATAAATATACACTCAATTTTCCTATATTTGAGGTAAAATATTAATTATCAAATCACATTTTCATTTGGTATAACAATATGGAGTCTGCAAACAATTTTCCTAAAACTAATGAAATACACTTTTCCAAAAACAATGAAATACACTTTTCCAAAAACAATGAAATACACTTTCCCTAAAACTAATGATATCCCCAACACACTTATTATTATAAATACATACACTTTTTACCATAAATTATGTGAGTTCTACTAACTATATTAATATTCATCATAAATAATTACCATATATCAGAATATTTTCATATTTTGAAGTAAGAATAAGACTGTGATTATCAATAAAATTATCATATTTCAGTCAATGATTATTATTATTCTTGAATGAATAATTTTCATCAGTTTTCATCTTTTCAAATAACATTTAAAATATATTGAAGGAGATAAATTTTCAATATTTTGCTTGTTGTGAAGTAATAACTTTATAGTGACATTTATAATTTTTATAATATCAGTTGTAAATTCTTTGCTATTTAATATTAAATGGTTGTTTCATAAAATTTAATAACAATAACATACAAGCTTAGTATCAGTGTTTACTGTAATATGCAATCATTTGTGATTTGTCACTTATTTCATTTCCATAATATTAATAACATAATTATATAGTACATTTCATGTTGGTATATCTTTTTGTTTTTGTTATATAACAGCATCATAATATATTTTGTTTTTCTTATCAATTTCATTTTGTTTATTGTTCATATATCATATGTTCTTCCAAAACAAGCATAATATTATAATTTAGCTCCTCCAAAAATATCAAGACTTAGTAAAATTGCATAATTGACGTTAAAACCATTGGTTTGTAAACATTATTATATAAATTATTATCAACATCACTTTTTCAATAAAATCATAGATAGGTATAACATTATTTTTCAGTTAATTTCTTCATATATAACTTTCTGATTGCATATTATCATATTTATATTTATACCTTTGGTGAACTACATTAGTAGGCTAATGAAAAGGATATCAGCGCTATGCTAACTCTTACAATTTAAGCTAGAATTTTAAATGCAAAGCCCTAATACACACAAGCAGCTAAACAAATAGGCTACAGTACTCTGGAGAAAAAGTAAAGCAGTCCCCACATATAGTCGAGATCAGCTTTAACCTATCAAGCAACAAAAATATTCTAAAATTTAAAAAAATTACTTGTCGGATTCAAACCTAACCTCCTAAAATTTCCAGAGTACTCGATGAAAACTTGCCATAGCTATTGACCATGACACTAAAATATGCCACAAGACCCTAACTGCCTAGCTAATATTTCATTACTATTTACCTAAAAAAAAGAACGAGGATAAAAAATATCCGATTGAAAGTCCCTTTTTGAAATTCAAATTGGACTAGGAAGGCTGTAATTTAATAATATGAAATATTCGAGACAGAGCTTTACTTAAAAACAGGATCTTTCAATATGCCAAATTTGATTTGATTGAGAAGTTATATTTATCTCAAGCTACCAAAAAATTTAGTGGACGAGAGTTTTTAAACGGTCAGTTAAAAACACTGAGAGCACACCTAACAATTAAAATTTTGAGGTTTTAATTAACACCTCAATGGAAGTATGATACGTAGATTTACGCTTGCACTTGGAACGCAATTATAACAGGATAACTATAACGACAGTCCAATAACTGATTGGAATAGTGCAATAGAACAGATGGTTCTTTACTAGTAAAAAATCAGAAGATGTCAGAATGCGTCGTACGAAAAATCAGTCTTTTTCTCTCTCCTGCCCTTACGTAGGCTCTATACAGTTTGTAATACTTTAGTTTATGAAAACTATTACTGACGTGATGCGTAGGATCTCAAATTTTACTTATAGCAAAAAACTTTTACAAAGTTTATTTTAATAATTACAAAAGAATTCTATTTTTACGAAGAAAATATGGAACTACTGAGGCATAACATCGATGAGTACATCTTTGTATAAACGTTTACACATTTACTTTACAAATACGTAGATCATTCAAAGTCTAATGTATGGGGTATTATGCCGAAAACATATTAAGTTTTCCGAAGTTATCTTTGCATTATGCAACTGTAAAATTCGAGTTTTCATTCGAAAAATGTAACCGAAAATTAAGATGGAAAACACTCACTTCAACAGCCGACTTTCATCAAGAGACGTAGAAATTAATTTTACTTTCTTTTCTCTTTTTCAGATATGTATGGGTTTCCTATCACGTTAGGATAGAATGGCGGATTACTATTACTTGTGGATGGTAAAGAAACAAATGTTCCGAAGCTATACAGGATTATGTATAAAAGATATGAGTATGATGGAATCGAGGATATGAATTATGGTAAGGTATAATTCAGTTCGTGTATTTCGTAGTTTGATATAGGGACAGCAGCAGTAATTCGAGAATTTATCGTTGAAATTTGTTTCGTAGATTTTTTTTTTTACGTAAATTGACAAATGATTTTATTGCTGAGCAATTTTAACAATATTTTACTTTTAATTCATTAAGCAATGTTTATCTAGATAAATAATTATCTCTTTCACTGGTCGAAGACTATAACTTGAGCTTTAAAAAGTGACTTTTTCACTTTCAACAATTCCTCATAAAAGGAATTTCATATTCAGCAGAAAACTGCAGAAAAATTATTAGCAAATGAAATGCAAAAGTTTGAGAAACTTCAAAAATATTGAGAGCAAACTTTTCAACTATTATGTAAAAGTATAACTCGGAAACCAATTTCTTAAGTTGCTGTACCTCCATTGAGGTTCCAGGGTTCGACAAATATATTTGGAGAAATATAAATTTGATATATCAGAACTAAAATGCTTACAGTTCAAAATTTTATTTTTTACTTTTTTCTATTATTTTTTACTTTTTTCTATTATTTTTTACTTTTTTCTATTATTTTTTACTTTTTTCTTAAAAAAATTATGTGGCAAAAGGACCGTTGAAAGATTTTTAAATATATTATGAAGTTTTTATTATTAAGTATAGGCTTATTATAGTTTTATAAATTAATTTTCAAATAAATTTAATAAAAGCGATCAATTAAAGAACTGAAAACGAAATGTTCAAGTTGGTTTCAAATTCCCACCTGGAATTTTAGAAACCTCCTGTAAAGCAACTCAATGAATTGCACTACCATTTTGAAGCTACGTTGACTTTATTAGAACAGCATAATTAATTATGCCTCAAGACTTCCTATTAATATTTTTTAACTAATCTTTTAACAAGAATCAATTCACATATGAACACGAGTTCAAAACTATTAGACAAATTCAATTACTTATAAAAGCAAAATCACATGGGGGAAAAATGGGAAATAACATATATGATGACCTGTTTCGAAGATATTCTTGCTGCATAGGTAATAGAAATATTACCTTACACACACAACTCTGTACACTGGGATATTATTATCATGGCCATTTACCAAACCTTGTCTTACTCTCATATTTTCGTAGCAACCTATTCACTTGTTGCTATTCGTAGATAATTGTGTATCAAATATTTCCCCAAAAAACCAGGAGACTTCGCTAGAGCAGATTACGGGTGTACGAAGAAATATTTTACGATTCATTTTATTAGAAGCAAGTGTGAAAAGAAACTACCGTAGTAGCTCTGTATGTTGACCAAGGGCCAAGATTCTTTATAACAAGCTCAAAATCAAACTCGTAGCTAACTCAAATCAAAAGCCCCACTATCAGAGACTTGTACCTAACTCAAAATATGCATTCACTAGCAGTTAGACACATTACCAATTCGTACTATCACAAATTATCTGAATTACAACTTATGTAAATCTTTGTTTTTGTTTGTGTTGCCTGTCTCAGAGAGATTCTCGAAATATTGAACTTATTATTCGATGATGAAATTACTTTACTAATTGATCTTCATTAAAATTTCTCAGTGAACAAACCAAAGAGTGGATCCTGTGATCCAACTATGCAAAAAAACAATCATTTATGCAACAGGCACTATTGTACCAAACTACACCTTAGTCAAACAGACTATTCTACTCTAAAGGCGTAAAGCCCATTCTACTCGAAAGGCATATAGCCCATTCTACTTCAAAGGCATATAGCCCATTCTACTCGAAAGGCATATAGCCCATTCTACTCAATAGGCATATAGCCCATTCTACACAGAAGGCAAGAGCCTATACTACTCAGGCAATTATGCCACACTACTGGTGATAATTAGAGGCAAATCTAGTACTCAAAAAGCATGAACTGAAAAGAACTCTCACTGAGACAGGTTGTAATCTGCTCTATGAAGTATAAAGTAAGAAAGGTTCTCACTCACCAAGACATACATTTCCTTCTTCCATTTTCGTTTTCCATCATCAGCCAATCACAACACTCGGTGAGCAGTAGGGTACAGTCTGTTAACAGCTTTCTGAAGCTACAAGACCCTCAGCAAATTTAATGCCCTAGCCTTAATCTTTTATTTTAAGTTAAAGTGAAATATTTATGCGACTTCTTTTGGGGTGAAAATGACACCTGGTGTCCTGATATTTATGGCAATCTCCATCTGAGTTTGCTCAAACGGTACGTGAAAAATAATGACTGTAACCAAAATTTACTTTAGCAACGTGAGCTCAAGAATAAGGACATTATTTTTGTCCTGACTACTATCTCATTCAATCTTTACTTGGGGCGAAAAATGGCACTTTGTGTCCAAATTTTCTACAGCCTCTTAGGCTTTAACGACGTGTGATCAAGAATATGCTATTGCATTCAAATCTTTTTAACTTGAGGCGAAAAACGACACTTGGTGTCCAGATATTTACTGCCATCTCTCTGACGAGAGTTCGTGAAAAAATGACTGTATCCAAAATTTAGTAGGACTTAAACAACTTTAACTCAAAAAGGACAAATGTCCAGACTATTATTACAATCAAAATATTTCTGACTTTATGCTTTATTTGACCTCAAAATTTTATATTTGATTTGTGACGATTTGATTAGAAGATATTTTTTTTCGAATATTTTATATACATGCTACCACTCAAGAACTGAAATGTTTTTCAGTTTCACAACTCACATTGCACATCTCAATAAGATACACAACCTTGCACAACTCTTTCCTGAGCAATAACAAACAATTATTGCATCAAAACTTCAATCTACTCTCAGCACTCGTAGAAGTACCATACACTATTTGCGTAGAATTCTCGTAGAAGTACCATACACTATTTGCGATTCAGACTATAACAGGGTCAAAAGCAGCTACAAGAAGCTACTTATACTGTGAACACCTCGTGCTTCACTTTTTGAATTTGGGGGATAATCATATCGGCGTAATCATTAAGACCACTAGTTCTCTTACAACACTAAAGATAGTGCTGTTTCATTACTTTAGCAATATATTGTAGGATGGGGCAAAACGCCAGCGAATTTGTTTTTTGGCATTTGTAGAAAATACGTAGTGAAAATATGGCGAAATACTGGGTATAATCATGTTCACATTTGATCTGTAGTATAGCGTAGACTGTAGGCATCGGAGAATTTTAGTTGCTTTAACAATATGTTGCTTGTAGAATATGTATGGCGAAATCGGAGTTTGAAAATTTGACGAATACTAACTGTAATTTTTCATGTCTTATCTGAACTGTAGTATAGCGTAGACTGTAGGTATCGGAGAATTTTAGTTGCTTTAACAATATGTTGCTTGTAGAATATGTATGGCGAAATCGGAGTTTAAAAATTTGACTAAATACTAACTGGTATTTTTTCGAAGGTAAATTTGTCCAAGAAGCACATTTTATATGAGAAAATACTGAAACCAAATTTGTAAATCGAGATTCTTTTTTTTTTCCTTTAGTGTAGAACTTTGCAAATCTTTAAAAAAATCTACGGTAGCAGAATATGAAAATGTTTGAATGTACTGACTTTATAGTTTAAGAAAACTTTCCAAATATCTATTCAAAATATACGGTTGCAGAATGTGATAATCGAGCTTTTCAATTTAAATGTCGAAGTTACAGTTTGAACTTCCCAGATTTCTATAAAAAATTGACGCTAGCAGAATGTGAAATCGTTTGAATTTAATGAGTCAAAAACTTTCCAAATTTTTAGAAAAAAATATGTAGTAACAGACAGTTCCCTTGTTTCATATTATGTAGATCGTAGTTCGTTTATGAAGCGTAGTGCAAAATGGTGTTTGAAAGCTATTTGAAATTTTGTCCTTTCTCTTTCAGGTTGCAATGATGAAGTGGAAATGTGGCGTGACGGTAGTACTGGTAGTAATAGTAGCGTGATGGTAGTACATGGTGTTTGTAAGGCCAGTTTTAGAATGGAAGAACTTTTGCTGTGCAGCATTACATTCAGATGAAATTGGGTTGTAGTAGAGAAAATTCAGTGATGGGATCATTTGAATGGAGATTTTGCAGGTATGTCGACGTTTCTTTGAGTATATTTTTCGGTGGCTAATTTTTGTGTGCATGATATAATTTGGTAATTTTGCTGTTTGCATCAAAAAGTTTAAATTATTGGAGACGACTGTATACTTGGAGAGGGAGGAACTGAAATCTAACTATAAATCAACAGTTTGTTTCTGAAGATTCTTCGTTTCTTTCTGGTGGCATTTGCAGTTTTAGAGAAATCATAAACAATTCACACTTAAAATGCAATTCTTACATAATTGCCGTAGCGAAGATTTTGATTTGTTGTAGCGAAGATTTTGATTTGTTGTAGCGAAGATTTTGATTTGTCGTAGCGAAGATTTTGATTTGTCGTAGCGAAGATTTTGATTTGTCGTAGCGAAGATTTTGATTTGTCATAGCGAAGATTTTGATTCAGTAGATTTACAAGATCACCTTTAACACAAACTTGACATTTACATAAATTACTAAAGCGTGATTCAAACCTTTAATAATAGATCGGGATATTTGGGTTGGAAAAAGAATGGGATATTGTAAATCTGTAGTTTGATGTGCTGGAAACAATCATACTGCCTCCTTAAAGTTCGTGTTTTCAATTGATCGTTATTGTACAAGGAAATGAATACGCTATCAAACCATTTGTAGGCCTAATTACTTTAGACAAACAAGTTTAGGAATATTTTAAATTGTATTACTGGGACTTCCATGTTTATCGTTTCGAAAAGAAAATTTACACATGACTTTCTGTTTTCGGCGAAATTACCTTCTCATCAAAAGAATAGAAACTAGACTGAAATTATGCTAATAAAATTTAAGTAAACCAAAACATTGAGAGAATTTTTAAAATTCAGAAGTTAAGTAATCACATATATAGGCCTATCTTTACAAACTGAAAACAGTGATCACATAATGTCTTTGGAACCAAAGTTGTTAATATTTCAAAGTAAATTTTTCTAACGCTAGTATCGGAGAAAACGAAGTGAAGTAGTACATCCCTGAATTTAGAAACATGTTGGAAAGTTAGAGAAATGCTTCCTGAAATATACCATATTTTTTATAGACCACCTTAGAATAACAACTCAGTTGGATATCAATATATTTCAATACCATCATCGAAGTTCAGATTATAGGCTGTTCACTGCAATTTTCATTTATGTTTTGTTCTTTGTGTTAGATTGAAAACAATATATTCGAAGATGCAAGTTTACAAGTTGAATTTACGTAGATTTCACCATATATACAGACTGGGGGAACATTAATATCAAAATAATCTTAACTAACTAATAATAATAATCTTAACTTAAATTATCTTAATTTTTTCTATCTTTCTAGAGCCAATTTCTAATTTACGTTACATCTTAACTGCTGTACTTTCCCATGTGAAGAAAAACGATTATGCTGATGTACAACTTTACACAATTTTCAGGATTAGGCTAAATAAATTCTAACGAACAACCTCATTGTATTAAAGAATTCTAGAATTTGTATCGAGACGAAATTTTACTGAGAATCCAATCACTGAAGATGGAAACTACGGACCTTAACAAAGTTCAAATAAAGTTAATGCAGAAATAGTATAGGCCTATGTACTCATTAAAAAATTATCTTTAATTCGAAATAATTCAAATCTAATAAACTCTCTTTGTCTTTCAATTGTTTTAACAATAACTGCAATAAAATATAATTTGGTTAACCCAATCTCTTTAAACTACAACATTTTATTATTTATCTCATCCATTTCAATAACAAAATAAACTCTAATGCTTTAAATTGATCAACTACTATTTATCTTAAAAATATAATTTAGGAAGGTTAGGCAGGATCCGACCAGCGGTTAGGAAGGAATATTAGTAAGGTTTTTAGTACGGTTAGGATCACATGTTAGAAATTAATTAGTGGGGGGGATTTATATTTTTGAGATACATCATCATTAAACTATCTAAAACTTACAAGAGAAATAATTTGTATTTTTAATGGAAGTGATAAACAAATTAATGAAAAGTTGTAGAGATTTTGATAACCAAATTCTTTTTATTGTAGGAACTGCGGAAAACAGCCGAGTGACGCGGAGAGTTTTTTTTTTTCAGTTTGATTTTGAAATATATAATCCGAAATGTTCGCGTAGACCTATTACAAAGCGCTCTGAAAGCGGGCCTCTTTTTTATGTTACAACCTGAAAATTTAAACAGTTGGTAGACGCGAAGAGTTTTTTTCTTCCTAATTCAATTTTGAAACAATCCGAAATATTGACTTAGGCCTATTGGAATTCGCCTCTGAAAGCGGGCCTCTGTTTTTACTTTACAACTTAAAAATTACTTTGAACAGCCCATTCTAAGAATGCTGG
>JAQIWE010003906.1:0-11311 GCA_034698565.1 Campodea plusiochaeta | reverse complement strand
TTATTGTGTATTTATTGTTGTATCGACCGCTGGGGTAAAACCATCTTAATATTAACATTGTATATTGTCCCCCTTTGCCTTCTCTAAATAGTGCCAATATATAGTTTGCAAAATATCAGTAAAAATGGTCTAAGAAGATGGGTATTACCAAGAAATTTCAAAATTTTCTTCCCTCGCGTCAACCACGGTGTCGCGTCGTGGACAGTCTTAGACTTTCCTTAATTTTTAAGCACCCCCTGAAGTTTTCATAAGTGGGCACCAATGATCTTCGGCTATTCCCGCAGAAATAACGTCCGATCGTTGAAATTTTAACTTTTTTATTCATCAAGCAGCAATATTTCGAACATTTTTAACAATTTGTGGATGCTGATTTCAATGAATGATGACGTAATTATATGAAATATTGCATATTTTAACATACATTATTTTGAATCCTTTTCAACATAATAAGCTTGTTACTATTTCTATATTTTGTGGTATTTAAAAAAAAAAGTCATATAATGAGCGGAAGGGGGATCGCCCTCTCTAACGACTGAGTCGACATAATTATTTTACACAGGTTAAAAAGTTTTAGTACATGTTTGTTAAGTCACATTCCAAATCAAAAGTTTTTTGTCAATATGCATTACACAAATTGAAATATAAAAAAATGTAATGAAATTTACCTCCCCACAATATTTGAAATGAAAATAATCTATTTAACTCGCTGTTCTAAATCTTATATTATTATTTAAGAGTTAACTGAATTGTCAGAAATAAAAAAATATTATTATTTCAATTAATATTAGAGATCATTATTATTGTTATATAGTATTTAGCAAATAAGGACTTATTGTAATGCGATGGCGAATTCTAAAAACTGCTTTACAACCTTTCACGGTTCAAATGCAAAAGTTTATTTGTGACCTTGTATTATTGAACGCGCCAAAAGAGTGAAACATGCCTTCTATTTTACAAAAAAATGAATATCATTATCTAAAAAAAATGTAAAAACCAAATACCTGGTTGAAGAATATTCCGTAAGTTTTTTGTGCATCCAAAATTTGATAAACATTAATATTTTAATGTAATGATATTTAATATTTTCTTGTAGTGAACTTATAATGTAATACTTAGTTCATTTATTCATTAAAACGTAACTTTAATGACTAACTTCATTATAAGTTAAGTGATTGCAAATATAATAACATAATCAATCAGTGACCATATAGGTAAGTAACAATATGGAAACAATAAAATATAGATTTTGATTTTTTTTTTTGTTAGATGCCAAAATTGAACTTAGCTAACTATAATACTACGTATTAAAGAAGATAAAACGAAACTCTACTGCGCATGCCACGCGCCGTGCTTTCATTTCAGGGTTTTGAAGCTTTTCACGACCCGAACCTCTTCCAAATCAAACAGCTACGATTTTCAAACGGAATTTCTATTTCTAGCTTACCGGTAATGTTTAATAACATCATACTATTTACTTATGTCTTTTCATCCGATCAGAAAAATATTTTTCACAGGTTTTTAGTTATCATCTTATGGAGCGACTGTCATGCCACCATGCGGCTACAGTCATGTACTACAAAAACAATTGAAATTATTTTGTCTTCACCTAAAAATCGTTTTTTCCACCCTATGAGTTAACCAATACCTCCAAAATCAGAATTTTATTTACTGAACGTTATTTGACCACCCCTGCTTCCTTTTCTTCTTTGAGCTTATTTGAAGAAGAGTCAAAAAGGCCACTAATGGCACTTTACGAAAGAGTCTGTGAAATGCGTCAACTTTCAAATTACAACACAAAGATGCTCGATAAACAACTTCGCTATATACGGAACAGCTTCATATAAAGTAGAGAAAAAATAATGCTGCATCTGGCGGATAGCAAGGACGGTTTTAGAAGGGGTTGGGGGCACGGGGCCCGGGTCTTCTTCTTAAGGCTGGACTTTTAAAAAATACCAGAAAGGAAAAATGTTAAAGGGGTATTTTTTTCCTGCGGGAAGCCATCTTTTTTAACACGGCTTATCGGTCTCTAAGGAAGGCGAGTACAATAGAGATCAATAAAGAAAGTAAAACGAGATATGTGTGTTGGAAAAGATGGCTTCCTGCTGGAAAAAATACCGTTTTATGCCTCGAAAAACGTCAAAAACCTGTATTTTTTTCAATAAACTATGCAAAATTCCTTAAAATTACTTCAATTTTCATTAAAATTTTCTCATATTCTTAAAAATTATTGAAATATGTCGGTTTGTTATATCAAAAAAAGTAAAAATTTCGCCTTCCTTCTTGTTTGGGCTCCTCCCTTATGAAAATCCTAAAACCGCCTTTTCTGGATATGGAAAGAAAAAACAAAAAAGAAATATTAAATAGAGATGAGGTTTTTAAGAATTAAACTAGAGTTTAATCCGAAATATATTTTGACAAAAAAAAAATTACTCCCTTGGGTTTTATTTAAATATTATTATTTATAAACTTAAATTTAATATTCGATTTTTGAATACATAATACCTATTCTGAGGTATTTGAAAATTATTTGTTGATATATTTTATTTCTACGGATCTAAGATCAGTAAATAAGTTAATGTTCAGATTCAATTTTAGTTTAAAATTAGCAGAGAACTGATCCTATCGTTTGGTTTTCGGCTACTGCCGAATATTACCCCACAATCATTTTTCATGCACGTGAATATTTTTCACATCAGCATTCATTATCAATACCTTCACCGTTCCTCTCGAGCAAAAGGTACACTAATTTTAGTCGCTTTTATCTCCTGAACCTAACCTGATTTTAGTACATAAATTTGGCCTAAAATGACCAAAAATCTTGGCGGCGACTTATGCAAACTTCAGGGGGTGCTTAAAAATTAAGGAATGTTGAAGACTGTCCACGAAGCGCCAGCATGAAGCGACGGAATATTTTGGTAATAACAACCCTCAATTTTAGATGGTGAATCGTAAAATATTTTTAAAATTTTTAAACAGCTGTAAGCTGCAATGGTCACAAATTTCACATTTTAAGCGAAGAGAAAAAATTTTGAAGCTAAAATTAAGGCATTTTAAGAAATTTACGAAATTTTGGGAAAAAATTATTTATTTAAAAAAAATCATTTTTCAAACATATTTTTAGTGATACTGGTAATGAAATCTAAATCGCGCATAAGGATATTCAGGGGTTGCTTTAAACCCCCTGGATCTCCTCAGAGGGTTCTTTAGTTCCTGAGCACCCCCGTTAGTCGACGCGTAGCCCTCTCAAGAAAAGAAAGAGAGAGCAGAAAAGGTGAAATTTTCTTTTCACTTTTTTAACGCAGGGCGATCATTATTTTAATCCGTAAATGAACGCAATATTTAAAGTATTTTTGATAGTTTGGAAATTTTTGTAAAAAAATCTCATTACTTAAATTTTTGTCTTTATTTTGACGTAAATGCTCCTCCACCTGATCAAGAAATTTGTTCCTGTTAATATTATCGATTCCGATTAAAAATTTGCATGAAATACGCAGAAAGAGGGATATTTTCTATTGCTGAGAATGAAACCCTTTGATACTTATTGACGAGTACCAACGAATTGCAAGCTGCATTAAAAACGAATAACCAAAATATTAGGACTATTTCAGTTACTTATAAAATGTATAATATATAATGTTTTGAGAAATTTAACAAAAGAAAACCAACATTTTACTCAAAGATTGTTTCGCTAAACGATGTTACTATAGTTTCTTTTCTTTTATAAAAAAAAATATAAAAACTGTTGGCCTTTTCTTTTATAAAAAAAAATATAAAAACTGTTGGCATTTTATTTTTAGTAAAAATAGATCTTGTGTTAGGAAATTTAAATTCCATCATTGCCGATCTTTACACCAGTGCCGTAGGCAAGGGGTTGGTTTGGGGGTTGTACCCCCCCCGTCATTGAAAAATAAAAATTTAAATAAAAATATTAAAAAAAAAAAAAAAAAAAAAAGAGGGACAAATTAAGCCTTAATTATGAAATTTTTTTAGAATATTATAAGTATTTGTAGAAAGTGTATAAAAATTTGTAGTTTTCATCACATTTATAAAATTTTCTTCGCTCGCGCCAACCATGGTGGCGCGAGCTCGGAAGGTGTTTTTAGCACTAAAGCATACCCCCCGCCCTTTTTCGAAATCCTGGCTATACGCGCCTGCTTTACACTGTATCGCTGTTTCACTTTTAGGCAGTAATGCTATAGTACTAATAATAAAGTTTTATAAGATAGTGCAAGTCAAGCCTGACCAAAGATTCAATTGTGTTAGGGCATTTTATTTGTTTTGACAGAAGACGTCGGAGCTGAAAAGTAATTTCTAAAACTGTCAAACTGTATAAAAACGGCCATATTCTAAAGACCTGCTTATAGTTAGTTTTAGTAAAAAAAAAAAGCTTATTACGTAGTAATTATGAATGTATAAATTATTTCAAAAACCGATGCCTAAAAACGAAAAAGTTAACTTATGACTAATTATAATTGGGTAATATAATTTATGATAAAAATGTGTAAATGGATATGAAGGACTCTTTTGTTATAATTGTCAATGAATATGTAAAATAATAAAAAGATGTGCACCAGAAATAATATGAAAACAATTTATTTACTTTAGACAGCTTACCGAAAGTAAAACAATTTTATGGCTTATACATAGAAATGTCTTTAAATAATAGCGAGAATTAATAATAATTGTTATCTTGTAAAACTATTCCTTTTTTAATAATATTTAATAATCTTTTACATTAATAAATTTCACGATGAAATTCTGTGTGTTTACAGGGCAATACTGTCCAGTCTGACGTCAAACACATACTGTAAATAGCCTTACATAAATAACTTAGATAAAATTGTTTAATTTTAAGAACGATGAAAAACATTCCGGTGAACGAAATTAATTTGTGGAAAGGTAAAACCGAAGATAACTATAATACTACGTAAATAATATAAAACGAAACTCTACTGCGCACGCCACGCGCCGTACCTACATTTGAATGATTTGAAGCTTAATTTGCAATCCACCTAGCCGCCACGGCCCAAACCTTTTCCCAAACAAACATCTATTGCACGTTTTTCAAACGGAATTTCTACTTCTAACTTACCGGTAGTGTTTAATAACATCATAATATTTACCTACGTCTTTTCATCCGATCAGAAAATCTTTTTCACAAGTTTTTATTTACCACCTTAGAGTGTCATGCCACCATGTGGTTACGGCCCCGTACTACAAAAACAATTGAAATTACTTTGTCTTCACCTAAAAATCGTTTTCTTCCCCCCTATGGTCACAAATGTAAATAAATGGGTTCTTTCTTCAGTTTACAGGAATATAAAAACCGACAGGAATATAAAACTTCCTGTCGAATATAAATTTTACAGGAATATAAAACTTTTACTTCTCTACTCGAAAATTATATTAAGAGGAGGTGTTGATTCCACATACACCCAAGAATCTGTAATCGGGAAACTTTAATTCTCGTGTAATATTGCATTTAAAAATCATATTATAAATTATATATCGTTAAAATTGTATTTTTTCCAGCGGGAAGCCATCTTTTCCAACATACAAATCCCGTTTTACTTTCTTTGTTCTCTATTGTAATCGTTTTCCCAAGAGACCGTTAAGCTGTGTTGGAAAAAATGACTTCTCGCAGAAAAAAATACCTCGTTTAAGCTGACTACTAGTTTTGCATTAACAATTAATTAGACCACCCGCTGGTAAGTATTTTAATAAATTTCACCAAAAAAAAATAAACATTCACACACACATCCTCCTCTATTTTCCGGAATTCCCGCTATTCCCCTATTTCGCCAGCGGAAACACGTGCGAGCCGACTACTCCTCCCACCTAGCGGTAAAATGCCGAACTACACCAACTCATTGATTGAACTACCAGGCCCCTACCAACCGGCCAATAGAGATAAAACACCTGATAACCAAAATACACACCAAATGCAAACAAAACATGAAAATAATATTACAAATCAAAATTATTGTTTCGAGAGTTTATAATATTTATGTATATTTCACAGTGTTGTATAGTTATCTTTCTGCCGCAGTGCCCTAGTATTTAGGAATGCAAACATATCATTGGTGCTAGGACTATGCAGCGTTGCCAAAATTCCGACCCCCTATGAACCGTTTGACACACTTTTTATGACTTTGTTGAACGGTTTTAAGGAGATTTCGGACAAATGTAAGGATTTCTGCAAGGGGTATCAGTGAGCACCATAATATTTATTTAATTTTGAAGGGTAGGTTTATAATGGAAAACTACATATTTGAGTTTGTTTTAAATTCTCTACAGACATAATACATATTTATATCTCTTTATGTTCAAAACTGCTAAAATATTACTATTTTTCAGTAGTAGTAACATACAGAAAATGATTATTATCTATGTTCCTTGTAATATAATTGTGGAAAATTTTATTTTCCTCTGTTCTTGTGGCAATATTAATATATTGAATAATATATTGTTTTAGCATTCGTGTTATTAAATTTAAAATTTAAAATAATAATAATTATTATTGTTCACTAGGTAAATATCGCAAAACTAAAAGAATGTTTATTGTTAATGTAAATTTATAATAGACTTTATAAATTCGTTTGATAATGGTAACATATATGGTAATTTCTAATTTTCTTCCATATTTGATATTAGCTGGTAAGGTTATATTTTAGATTGTAATTCTGTTTCTCTAGCAACAAAAAACTGTTCCAAAAGATATTACGGTTACTAGTAAAACCACTATTAAAATTAAAGTTAATGTATAAACAAGGACTTAAAACTTGTTCTATGTGAAAAAGAAAATTCAAATATAATATGATTTCTTACTGTTGCTATGCTGTGCTAATATTATTCCTTACGACTTTATGACTAATTAATTTTAAAACGAAAGCAATATTTATAATATTTCCTTATAATATTGTGATAACAAGATTATGGAATTTCTTCAGATATGACTTATAACCAAACGAAAAAAAAAAACTATCATCTTAAACCTGCATTTTTTACAGAGGGAAGCCATCTTTTCCAACACTCACTACTTTATTTGTTCTCTATTGTATTCGCTTTCCCAAGAGACCGCTAAGCTGCTGTGTTGGAAAAGATGGCTTCCCGCAAGAAAAAAAATACCGATTTAATTACAAGTAGCGTTTCCATCGAGTACTCGGGTAACGGGTACTCGAAAATTTCGGAAAATGTCTATTATTTCCACAACAGAGCTTGTAGTCACGACGATTTTGAGATTTTTAGAAAGAGGGGAACGGGACGATTATAATAAACGTTAAAAATACTTTTATATCTTGGATAAGACGGGTTTTGTATTGCGCCATCAAACGTTAATATTTTCAATTATTAAGAAGTCTTAAAATGTGTTTTAGTTTATTTTAAAAATAAATGGCTTCCGGAATTCAAAACCAGGTACTATTTAAATTCGTCTCGTTCAGCTGATTCGAACAATAATATATTGCACTGACCTGTCAGACCTGTAGGTCAGGAGCTAGAGACCAATAGAAGAAAATTCGGGTAATACTCGGGTTCAAAAAAATTCGGGTATAGAAACACTAATTACAGTCAAGTAACTTGAAATATGCAAACTGTTATTTAGAAAATAGTATTGCAATAATATAATAGTAACAATAATCCCATATATTTTCAGTTTAAAGTTATTACAACGATTGTTTTGTTTCTGATAACACTGTACAAACAGGCAGTTCTATTTTAAATCACTTTAAGGAATGTCTCCGATAGTACTGTGCTGTAGAATGTCTGACTTACATTTTTATTAAAACCTGTATCTTTACAGAAGGATCATAATGTAAAATTCTCTATATTTATTTGAAGATTTCTTATTTATTATTACTTTCACAATTGAAATTTAAGACATAACTATATAAGACATATATAAAAAAATCGATCTGGTGACATTATTTTTTAATAATTTTTTCTCAATACAATTTTGTCACTAGAATTAGTTAGCTGATATTTCGATATTATATTTCATATCAGAATATGTGAAACAGTTATTCCCCATAGAACGAGAAGGTTGTTCTTAATACAGTAATTTTTATTAAATCATGGGCCGTAACAGCAAATTCTAGATATGTTAGGTTATTAATTAACATGATTATTTTCAACAGGCAGACCTGAGTAAAAGAGTTTTATAATTTAGCATTAAGATATCTTCCCTAAATGAACTATAATTTTATAGGATACCATACTTTTTCAGAAGGTTTTATATTTGTAGCTTCTGATTCTCTAGAATTGTTGATAACTATTATTTATTATTATTTAATATGAATGTTGAGAAAGAGAACAAAAACACAAAATATCATAAATTAAACTGGTGAGATAATTTTTTGATAATTACTATTCAATGCAATTAAACCTATATTTTTTCAAGCGGGAAGCCATCTTTTCCGACACAAATATCCCGTTTTACTTTCTTTGTTCACTATTGTACTCGCTTTCCCTAGAGATCGATAAGCTGAGTTGGAAAAGATGGCTTCCCGCAGGAAAAAATACTCCTGTAAGTCATTAAAATTAGTGAACTACCCTTTAGATAAAATACATATTTTATACCAGAATGCATGAGGAAATTAATCTTCATATATATAAGAAGGTAAAGATTTGTACAATATTCCTAATTAACTTACTAATAATGATAATAATTTAGATACTTTAAGTTTTAATTTCATCAATTTTTCATCATACTGTAGAAACAGGCATCATACCTATTGTAAATCAATTTAGAGACGAGTGGTTTTCACACGTAAAATAATGATTGAACTTTTTTTCATACAAATTTTTTATAGAAGCTGATATAAATTGTTAATTCTCTGTAAATAATAAAAAATCAACATGTTTATTATTATTTTGAAAATCTTAATTACAAATAAGTAATAAGAGAACCAAACATTGAAAATTAAACTAGTGACACAATTTTCATATAACCATTAACCAATAAAATTTTCCTTTTCAACACTCGAAAAATCTTAGGT
The DNA here is from genome assembly GCA_034698565.1 of Campodea plusiochaeta. Lineage (NCBI taxonomy): Eukaryota > Metazoa > Arthropoda > Diplura > Rhabdura > Campodeidae > Campodea > Campodea plusiochaeta. The sequence continues at coordinate 2,315 of JAQIWE010003906.1, read as the reverse complement.
ACTGTAAATTTAAGTGAAGTACCCTGATTGTTTCTCATATTCCGTAGAAACAGGCATACCTGTTTTAAACACGTCATTACGCAAATGAGCTGTACACTTAATCCAATGAATTTCATGGCTTATAAAAGAATGCATAATTTTACAGATGGCTATTGTCTTCTAATTATGAATTCTTTTTAATTACCAGAAACAGTATGTCTAATTTTGGTTATAATACGTAAACTATGATAATAACATATATAGTACAAAACAATTAAAATTAAACTAGTGACACAATTCTCATATACACATTAACCAATGAAATGCTCCTTATCAACACACGAAAACGCAACCTTTCTCTCCAATACTATAAACCCTTCTCTTTTTCCGCGATCAAATTGGGCAACATCGCACGATAGTCGTCATCCCTCCTTCTCCCTAGTCCGCCATTTTACTAGAAAAGGAACGGGCGCGGTGTGCTAGAAAGTGGTGAAAGTAATAATTGAAAATTGTATTGTTGGACGCCCAAAGTGTATTGTTATTGACGCCCAAGTGTATTGTTAACAATTGTGATGGTATGCTTTCTGCATTGTTATTGTGTAATTGTGATTGCGGGTGTGTAAGGATAGTTAGTGCCGTGGGGAAAATGGGTGGCCGAAAATGTATAGAAGGATTTTGGACCGATTGCCTAAGATCGGTAAGTTTCGGGTTTTATTGGGAGTTTTTGGTACTAGTGTTCATTTTGAGTTCATATGATATTTTTCATATTCCAAATAGTGTTCCGTCTCGTCTCGACGAGACTTTTGCTTGTCTCGTCTCGTCTCGACTTGAGAAATGTCTGTCTCGTCTCGGTCTCGTTAGGGTTTGTCTCGGTCTTGTCTCGTCTCGGAATTTCTCGTCTCGTCTTTTTTTTTAGAGAGAAAGAGAAAGAAAGTTGGAGCAAGGAAAAATTACCATAAAAAATCGTATTAATATATTTTTTTATCACATTGAAAATGCCTAGGCCTATACCAGAAATTTTTTAATGTGAAACGCAGAATATAATATAATATAATATATAATTAAAAAAAACGAGACGCGACGAGACTTTTCTCGGTCTCGTCTCGTCAGAGGAAGTCTCGTCTCGTCTAGTTCTCCGAAAATCCAATCTCGTCTCGGTCTCGGTGGCATCACTAATTCCAAAAGTCTCTGAACTCAGACAATAATACAGATATTTTCCGTAAATTTTGAAGTTTAATGTTAACTCATGATCAAACTCGTATTTGTAAAACGTTTTATAATGATAATATTAAGATGGTTTCACCCCTAGCGGTCGATACAACAGTAAATACACCAATAAAAATTTGAGCAGATGTGGGAATCGAACCCGACGCCTCTCGCTTTTTTCGACAGCTAGGGTTAAAACCATCTTAATATTAACATTGTATATTGTCCCCCTTTGCCTTCTCTAAATGTTTGATAATGAGTTTACATAAAACTTGAAAATTTACGGAAAATATCTGCATTACTGTATGAGTTCAGAGCCTTTTGAATATGAATTATCAGCACACTCAGTTGCTATGAGCTTCCACGAATTATCTCATACGATGTTTTTATACATCTAACATAAAAGGTTTTTATACTAGTTCCACAAACTATAAAAGGTGGTATTTGCCCTATTACCCATGTAGTCCGTTGAACACATTTTTAAATTATTCCAAAAAGTGCAGTTGTGAACATACTGCATAATTATCCCAAACTGTGTAATTTTATATTTGTGTAGTGGGTAAACCATTAAGCTGCAGTAATATGATCGTAGCTTTCTTTACCAGCAATTGTGTAATTTCTCCATCCGATTTCACAACTAAAAAAAACATTATTTGAACCGGTACTGATATATTTACCGATATAGGCTACCTAAAGTAATAATCTTTTCATTAATTCAGAAGTTATGTTTTATTAAAGGTTTTCTCAGCAGTTTTTATTTGGTCACAGTTCGTTTCATTATTTTGTACATAGCCCAATATATATATACTATTTTAAATGAATAATGGCAGTTACGCATACGTATGGTAATTATTATGTTACCATATTATGCTTTCTAGATAATTTTATATTAATTCAAATATCATTGTTTAGTAATATATAGTGCATTGGAAGCAAAGTTTCTGTATTTCGATTTGGAGTGGATAATCCACATTTCTATCTTATAAGCGTTCATTATCAACTGCGGCAATATTTCTTATCTGATGATTTACGATTGCTTATTGTCAAGAAAGAATGAGACTGACCTTATTTCTCGAAATCTGTTAAAAATGGAAATCTTCCAGTGCGAAGTTAAAAAAAAAGAGTATGTC
>JAQIWE010003905.1:0-11314 GCA_034698565.1 Campodea plusiochaeta | reverse complement strand
TATAACTACTGTGTTTCAAATATAACGAAGTGATCAAACCCCAGAGAGAGCGTGCTGTAGTGTTTACAAAATCTTACGGACCCAAATTAATTAACCCATCAAGGGTGTTTCTGACATTTCAACAATTCATAATCCTTTGTTGACTTATTTGTTTTCCTTGACCAGGCTGCAAATTGTATAAAAAATACACAATTTGAACCATCTAAACAAGTGGTCAACAATGAGTATACCCGTCAAAATAGTTTGAAGACATAACCAGTTTGAGTCCAAAAGATTTTGGAACGACTATATAACTTTCCTTTATGCATTAAAGAAGCGATCAAACTTTTACTTTTAATGACTTGTACTGCTGCTTTGAATAGTTTATCAATAATCTGACAACTGCGGTATGTTGAATATGGTAAAATGAAACTCTCTGCACAGCTCTCTCTAATTTTGGAAGAGAGCATTACTGCATAGTGTATTTACAAACATTATTTCCAATGGAATATCCTTTGATTTTTTAAAAACATGATTTAAGATGATAACTGTTAAAATACAATGTATTTACATGTACTTACTATCACCTAACAATGATTCTTTGAATAGAGGGATTAAAATTACAATTGATAAGTCACCCGTTTCAAGGATAAATCTGCCCGCTTTGTTTTGCCAGTGGAAATAATGTTTGTGAACAGACTATACACTACATGTGCATATGTTCTCTCCGGGGCATTAGTCGCTCCTATACTTGAGATGAAGGATAGAAGTGAACATAAAGCATGTTAGATCTTTCATCAGAAATTGCTAAACTTTTTGAAAATGTGAAAATACAGTCCTCTATATTTTTATTATTGTACAATAATGGCTATTGGAAGTATATTTATACTGTATTTTAAATCATAAGAACCCTAACTGTTTAACTCATCAAGGGCATTCCTGCCAACTGATAATCCCTTGTTAGTCTGTTTAAATTCTTTGACTTTCTTGCGATTTTTATAGAAAATAAGAGTATTTGAACCACCCAAACAAGTGGACAATTTACTGTCAAAACAATTTTGAAGAATTAATCGATTTGGGTTCATAAGATTTAAAAAAAAATATACACAGAAAATACTACAAAACATGTTTATTTACAATGGAATTCCAAACAAATAGTTGTGTTAATCTACCACACCCATGTTATACTGTACATGAATTTACACAAAGTCACACACAAAAATATTAACATTGCTACAGAATTTCATAATGCATTTGTAATTTTAAGAGAAATATTAGTCATTTTAATGCTCTCATTTTACGAGAATGTTAGCACGAGAATGAAGTTATGAGAATGTTAGCACATGAAGGTTGGAAAAGAAATATAATGAGGTCTTTCTTATTGTTATTTTCCCTTTTCGATTAGTATAATTTTGTAAGACTTCTACAATTATTATTCTCCTCCATTTCAAATGTTTCTAAAATAAAAAAATACATCAAAATCTATTCAAATATGAAAGATTGCCATTGTAAAATGAACATAATATATGCATCTCAACAGAACAGGCTGATCCTACACTTTTAATGATAAAAAATATGAAATTTTGGATCATAAGGAAGTTTCAGTTGAATTGAAAAAGTGAAATGTTTTTTTTTTCATTCTAATACTGTTAAAAAAAATTAAAAATTAAGTTAAAAAAGATTTATTTAGGTTATAATGACAGACATTTACTGGTATTTCATGGGAAAAGCTGACAAAAGTTTGTTAAGTTAACCAATTTGAAATGGAAAGATTTCATATCAAATTCTAATTGGTATAAGAACAGCTGATTTAAATAATTAAAAAATTCTGTAGCAATTTACATTTTGAAAGTTAGACCAATCCACACACTAAATCCAGCGAGAGGGGGTAAGTTGTTAATCCCAGGACCGATTATATATATATATGCAGGTAGCGAATGTATTTGTGAGAGAAGCAAGCAGTCATCGCCCTAGGAGGATTAGAGATTTATTGTTTCTGAATGAAAGAACAACAAAATCACTAGTCTTCCATAGTGCAATGACCTTTAATGTTGTTAATGTTCAGCACCATGTCCCAAAAGCACCATTGGATTAGTCTCAAAAGCACACACCTTTTAAAATTCATGCAGTTATTAGTATAAAAGGAAGTATTCACCATCAACGGCCTCCATGTGAGTTAGTTGAAGCAGTTATATTACAAATGTTGTTAATTTAACTACTGTACCAGTAATAGGCTAGATAATGAAATGTATTTTCAGATTTTACGTTAGAAGAGTAAATTTAGAACATGTTTCTGCTTGAAAAACATTTCTCTAGTAATTTTTGAAATACAGTATTTAGAGACCTAAGACTATTTTCTTGTTAGCACTGTTTAACCAGAGATTCCAAATCCCTATAAATGATGACAAATTCAAATAGAAACATATAAAACTACAAATCGTTTTAACATTTTTTTACTGACAAAAGTATTGCACGTAAGCAGCGTTTTATTGAATTTTTTAGAGTAGGCCTATGTTAGAAACATTAATAAAATACCAACATTTTACAAGCAAGAAAAAGGTCTTATGATCTCGAAAAAGTTTAATTTGTCTATTAATGAAAACAAAAATTAAGAAAAGAAATGGAAATATTTTGCAGAAAATACATTTCTTTTACACACCTCAGGTATTCCTTTACTTCACAACCACTAATAGTACAAAATGTAGGCTACGCTAAAAAAGCTTTAAGGTTTTAACCATTTAGTTACACAATCAATAACAAATAACAATCACTGAAATATTGTTCTTCATTTTTAGAACAGAGAGCTTACAAAATTCATAAGTATCCAATGAAAATTTTCCATTTAAAAAAAGTATTTTTATTTTAATTAACCATTGCAATGAAATAGTCCTATAGCCATCGTAATAAAAAGAATACACTAGACTATTAATTAAACTTTGAGCCTTTTTCAGAGTTTGTATTAACATAAGAATAGCAAACCTACTACCGGAACTTATACCATAATTTGACAATAACATAGGATGACCTACAAATACGTGAACTGGCATAATTATTGGTATATTTAGGGACACATGATTTTTCCCTTTTTGCAGAAGCCTTGGTGGCTAAGATTGTGATATTTATGACTCATACAGGATACTTTAGCATATTAAATAGTGGCGTTTTATTGATCTTATTACAAGTATAGTCCATATGGAGACTTTGAGCCTCCGATATTTGAAGGATTCTTTCGGAATTGCCTTAGAGACCCTTGCCCACAACAATAGCATTTCAAAACAAGTTGAATGAATGGCTGTGTATTGTTAGAAGGGATTATAACTGTTACTTTTATGAGGAGGAGGAACTGACAAACCACCCGACAGGCTCAAACGTCACGATATGGACTAACTTATACTGCTTCTTTGTGTGATAACGATAAAAAAAATTGCAAATTTCTTGTTTTTCATTATTTGTGTGAATTTTTTCTATGCTTACCATAACCATTTTATAAAAGTTCATATATTCACAGATCATCCAGTACGATAATTTAACACTAGGAAATCAATTCAAATCACATACAATATACCAGTAATGTAACATAATTACACCTTCTCTTATTCTATACCAACAAAAACAATAAACCCAACAAACATAGTCCGTTCACAAACATTATTTCCACAAAACAAAACGGCAGGTTTATCCTTGAGACGGGTGATTTTCCAATTGTAATCTTAATCCTTTCTCTCAAAGAATCATTGATAGGTAATTGTAAGTACATGTAAGCACCTTGTGTTTTGACAGTTATTGTCTTAAGTCAGGGTTTTAGAAATTTAAAAGATATGCCGGTGGAAATAATGTTTGTGAATATACTATGAACCTAAACCAATCATTATAAGTTAGTACTCCCACAACAATTACCCTAGCTACATTGTTCAGACTACTTTACCTTTGTTGTAGTAAGAATTGTGCCATTTGTATTTGGTTTGATGATCCAGTGATGGTAATAATTCTATCATTTGATCCGGGAAGTGCTTCATCTATTGTTATTCCTGCCTGGGATTCAGAACGGATTTTACGAATACGTGCACCACCTTTGCCTATGATAGCACCAGCAAGCTATAGAAACAAAAATAGAAAAAGAGTTATTTTCAGTTAATTACAATACAGAGAATGACTTTAATTATTTTATATCGGTTAGGATAATAATATTACATGGTGGCTTAAGTTTGTACTGACTCTATTGATGTTTAACTATGGAATTAAACTAACAGAATGCATACAATTTGAATTAAATCATTGAGTGGTTATTATTATTCAGCTGTACAAATATAATTAAGTACCATACTCGATCTCTAATTTTCTACTATTGGTGTAATTTAGTATGAAATGATTCACTGTAAACTAAGCAATCAAAACTTATCAAGTTAGCTTTCATTATTTTTAGATTCAATATAAAATTTTAACAATAATATCAATAAACAATACATAGATGGAAACTTCTTCTTAGTTCATTCATAATGTAGTTGTAATAAAGTGGTTTTGAAACCAAATATATTTCAGCACCTACATGGTACCGTCATCAGGCAAATAAATTTACAAAAAATGTTGTAAATCTATTTGCCTGATGACGGTAAAACGTAGGTGAGGAAATATATAGAACCCCGCCTTTATTACAACTACATCAATAAAACAATTTGAGCAGATTAAAGACAAAAAATTGTTAGTGAACTCGTAATTCATTTCACTTTTTTTAAACTTACATCTTTTGGAATGGTGACTTGCATTGTCTTCTTCTCCATCCCACCTCCATCTCCCATATTAACAGGATCACCAAAATTAATAGCTGGTGAATTCATTCCATTATGATGACCACCTCCTCCCCCTGATCTCATACCCCCACCATCTCTTCCCCCACCATCCCTATCTCTCCCTCCACCTCCATATCCATCCCTACCTCCCTGTCTCCCTCCTCCACCCCCTCCATATCCTCCTCTACTGCCTCCTCCTCCACCTCGCATTGGAGGACCACCACTGGAAAGAAGGAAAATGAACATAGGTTAGTTTAAACAATCACCAACATTTTTCATTAAAGGGCGAAACAGACACAACAACTTTTATATTTACAAAAAGTTTCACTAAAACTTTAAATGTCCTTTCTAATATTGAAATTTCTGTTATGAGCAAGGTTTTTAAGAATAATTTTAATAAGAAAAAATATGTAAATCTTTCTATTCTGAAGATAATCTGATTTGTTATAAATCATAAAATACCGTAATTTAGATTTAAAAATTATAAAAAATTTACAGAAAAGTTATTGTTAGCCCTATTATGGCAAAGGAAATTACAGCTAGAATATTTAGCTGTACAATTACAATAAGTTTAACTTGGTGGCATTTTTAGACTCATGGATATTTATAATATTTATCATAACTTGTAGCAGAATGTTTAACAGAAAAGGTTTTTTGTTTGGAAGGGAGCATGGTATTAGGAAAAGGTGTAAAGGACATTTTTAGCTCACCTTGGGAGAGATTTGATGTATTCCTCAATGTTGTGAATATGGCTTCAGAATTGTTTCACTGTTGTAACACTTCCATTTCACTTAGTTTGTGTAAATTTTCGGCAGTTTACCTACAACTTCAACAGTGTGCTTAGTACACATGTGAGTGTCAGTGTCTGATGAAGGCAGAAGGTAAACTGACGAAAATTTACACAAACTCACAACAGTGAAGCAGTTCTGAAGACATATTCACAACATTGAGGAATACACCAAACCTCTCCCAAGGTGAGCTAAAAATGTTCTTTAAATATTTTCCTAAAACTATCTAGCAGCGTAATCTAGCAACATTAGCTCTTACATACTTACAACTTCAACTTTCGACATGCCCTACTACTACTAAACTGTACTCCACGAGTTACATTCTGATAAATATTATTTTCACAGTTTGGAAACACTGTATCGTCGTTTATAAGCCACTCATCCTGAATATTATATTCGTCAAAGGAACTATTACCGGGACTATCTGATAATGGTGAACTGTACTGTGATAAGGGTGAGTTATAAGACTGTGGTGATAATGTAAATCTACTAAAACTAAAGTTCATGTCAATATAGGATAGGGAAGGGGGAGTAGGAGCCAGGCTAGGAGAAAAAGGGGAAAAGGTTTTAGGTTTAGGAATGAGTTCAGAATAAGTGTAACATTACTTAATGTAGCTGTTGTGGTTAAAAAACTGGATTTAATTTAAAGCTGTCTTAGCTAAGGTGTATGTAATGTAATGGTGGATACAACACCTATTAAAATGTAACAAGAAACAGCAAGACTTTAAAATAATTTGAATTTCCAATCCCCCAAAAAATACTGTTCGTCTCTTATAAAATATTTTTTTCATATTCAACAGCATACAGTAAAAGTGTATGCTATCATGTAAAGACCTACTTTGAAAGTTGTAATTTCATCAAGATTTTCATGGCAACAAAATCAATTTGCTAGCATTGAAGATCACATTAGCCTACAGTATGTGACATGCAAAAATAAAAAAACCTTTCAATAGCCTGTAATGAATTTAGATTCAAGTTATTCTATGCTCTTAAGTTTTTGCATTATCATAGTGCTTTTATTGTGTACATGGTACATTTCATTGAATTATTATCTGCACATATAAATATACAATACAGAGAAAAATGGAAGTGAATTTTGAATTACACCAACAACGACATTCCATAAACAAATTAATATAAGGTTACAAAAGGAGCATTTGGTAGATGACAGACTGGGAAAAAGGAACCTCACTAGTTTGTATTTAAATTTATCGTTTCAAATAGGCTACTAGTATTTCTACATAGCACTTTTGTTCATAAAACTTGAAGACCACTTCTGACATTGCAGAATAGCTTTCTGTCTTACTATTATTTCCATGGGTGGAAAATGTTCCTTCTGTTTCCGGTAATATGATTTTACCTTAATTTTCGTTCCCGATGATAGGTTTCGAAAAAGCAAATGTTTTTGCTGATTTTTTCAATTTCTCACTGATCGCCAGTGGAAGGAATTAGAAACTATTAGTGTTTCCATCGGGTATACGGGTATCCCACTTTTTCTTTTGGGTATTGGCAGTGTGCAAAATAAGCGCTATCGCATCGCAGTTTGCGATACAAAACGAACGTTTTGCATTATAAACAAAAAAATGCATCGCAATTTTGCAATGCAAAAATTCCAATAGGTTCCAAGATGTAGTTTCAATAGGTTCCAAGATATTTTTCACATTAAATCGCGATCCATAAGTCCGATAACGAACTATAATACCTCATTGGAATCTACATAAAAAGACGAATTCATACATGTATAATATTACGGGAATAGTTTATTTGCGATAGCGCGTTATTATATTAATCATGAACGAGATTAGTGTAACATTGAATCACGTTTTCATTATTTATGAATAACGTTAGAAGTATTGGTCGGAATGGAAAGTAGTTTGCGTCATAACAATGTTCAGAAAGAGATGAATTCATCCATGTTTATTGTTGCAGTATAATATAAGTTTAAATATTTACAACTGTACTGTAGCATTATTTCGTGACTATAATTTGGAAGTCTTTATTATCAACGTCACAAACAATAAGTTATAGCGCAAGAACCATTTCTCGACCATAATTGTTTTTAACATCTGCGAGAAAAAGGCGATTTCATAGGTATATAATATTATGGTGTTATCTAATTTATAAGTTGCCAATTTTCGCTTTTAAAAGTTGCTAAACCATTTTGCCCTTTCAGGATTCTGATAGGCCTACTATTTGTTTCATAAATACATTTTTTTTCTTTTCTGCTACACAAAATTTGTAAACTGCTATGCAAAATGATATTTGAGTAGCAGAATTGCTACTCAAAACACTTTTGCACCCTGGATATTGGGTAGAACTTCGGGTAATTAGGCCTACTACCCAAAATCAGCAAATAACTCCACCGAAAACGAAAAAAAATGGTCAAAACAGAAAAAAAAATTAAGAAATCAGCAGATCATTTTTCGACTCAAACGTATTTATAAAATATTGTCCCGACGTTGTAGTATGATTGTAGAAAAAAATTATGATTTTGAATTTTTTTTTTTTTTTTCAATTTCGTTCCAGATTATAGTGATCCGTTCCCGATAATTATATTACCAAATTACCGCACTTTTTCCACCCATGCTACCATACCAAACATAAGATTTTCAGATTAAATTTTGGAATTTTAAAAACGCTATAAATAAAATGCTATATGCTATATATAAATTTTGTATTTTTGTTATATAAATTTTTGTATATATAAATTTTTGTATATATAAATTTTGTATTTTGTATGCTATATATAAATAAATTTTGTATGCTATATATAAATATATAAATTTTATATGCTAGGGCCTTTATAAATTTTGGAATTTTAAAGATGCTATAAATAATTCATTCTGGAGCTATGGAGAACTGGAAAAACTGGTACTGCATGGTATTCAGTATTAACAAAATATTTCAGTCTTAATACTGTAGAACTGTCAGTAATTTGCTAATTTTTCTTTGAAGCTAATAACAAGAATGCTAAACCTTAAAATATCAATGAAGGCTTGCTTACCTCAAATCATAAAAAATGTAATATTCTGTTTTATAATTAAACTTTCTTCACAATATAAATTCAATAATAAATAATCTAACAATTTTTTCAAAATAAACCATAACCTAAATCTAACCAAGCCTTGTAGGGCCTATCAAGAATTAAGACAGAGAATTTGTTATTAGAGCGAGACATACACCCAAAGCCCTCGATAATCCAAAAAACAACATTAACAAATTGTTACCTCTGATCCGACCATAGGACAGAATGGTACTTTAGTTCCTAACTCCTGAGCAATAGCTAATGCAATAGCAGTCTTCCCTGTACCTGGTGGACCTGCTAATAGTACTGCTCTACCAGCCATCTTCTTACTACGAATCATATCAACAATTATACCTGCAGCCTATCAGAGAATAGAGAGAAATAAAACAGTTAGAAAAAATCAATCAAAATTGAAAAGTTTTTTTAAAGGGCACCTAACCTGAACTTCCTTTTTACCTGAACTTATGAACTTCCTTTTCTCTTGTATAGGTCTACTTTACATTATTAAAGAAGTTTTATTTCAACTTTTTTTGACATAATAGATCAAGAGATATTTTGATTTATTGAAGTAGGCCTAGTGTAGTACGAAATTAACAAGGAAACACAAAAGAACCTGAAGCAAGCGAAATAAAATATAGTATAGGAATATACTTTTGTAGTTCAATTTACAGATTTAATAGTACTTCTTGTGAAATCAGGATTGAAATTAAAAAATCTCAGGTTTGGAAATAGTTAAGGAGAGTCCTGCTGTCTAGCTTTTGCGAAATACAGTACTTAGCCTAGTAGCAATTCTGTCTGTTGTTTCGTTTGCTTCATTTCAACATTATTATCCCGTGTTGATCGGATAGGTCAATCTCCATCCTCGGATCTAGGTTTATCTCTATTCTCGGTTAGGTTCATTTAGGTTCGGTTCTGAAAGCCGCTGTATCAACCCTGGATGATAGTAAAAGAGAGGAAAATCACGTTTGTTTCATTTTTTAGCTGAAAATAATGTTTTATTAAAGATATGGAGCTGCAGGTAGGCTTAAAAGTTTCATTTCTTCTTGTAGTTTAACAAAAATGCCTGGGTTTTAGATTCTATCTCCTCGAAGTAGTCGAAATTTGAGCAAGTTCCCTGGGCTGCTTGCTACATGAGACGTTTTAATTGGAAGATACATAACTTTTTTCGAAGGAATCTGAAGAAAACAGTTCTGGTACATAACGAGGCTTGAGCGGGCCAAACTGCGAAGAGGTGACTTGCTGAAAAAGGGGTCTATAGCAACGGTATTTTACACTTTTCCCACTGCTATTGTTACCTAGGCCTACACATTTTTTTACATTATATTAGGCTACACCTACCGTTATTGAAATTAACTTGTTTCAGTGCTTAAAAACGTGAAAGTTTCAGTGCTTAAAAACGTGTTTCCTCCTTCTGGTGTACGCTCCATGTTTGATCTGAAACGTAATAATCAGAGGGCGGTGTTGCAAAATTTGCCAACATCCCACATTTTCATTACTTTGCTCGATACATTACCCTTGCCTGCCGATTATAATTAGGAGGCGTGGGAGTAGGGCTTGCAATACCGTAGTGTTTTTCCAATACCGGTATTTCGGTATTCAAATTTTACTATAATACCAGGATCCCGGTTTTACCATTTTTATTGAATTAGAATACGTTTTTTTTAAAGAGAATGTGGAAAAACTACAGAAAATTGACAATCTATCGATCTTTTTTAAAATTTAAGGTGTTGGTATGTTCACTTTTTTCCCAAAATACTGTGGCCGGGATGAGATAAAAAATATGAACGTTTTAATTTTTAAAATCTTGAGATTTCCGTGAGAGCAAATTGAATAATAAATGACTAAAAAGAATGAAAAAGTGACATTTTTAATACCGACATACCGGTATTTTGATGGTCCTAATACTGGTATTTCGGTTTCGCTATTTTTGACGAAATACCGGTATCCCAGTATTACAAGCCCTACGTGGGAGCAAAGCGACCATGACGCGCGCCATCAGAGTGGTCCTGAGCTTGCCGAAGGCAACGCCGCAAGCAGTTGAAGCATATTTGAAGCGTTGTGTACACAGTTAGCTTTTTCGATTACCGGTACTTTTCCCGCATGTTTTTCACCGTACCGGTAGCCTATTAGCCTATTTTTCCCTTATTATGGTACATACCGAAATAATAAAACATTATTGCCCTTACAATATCATTTTTATTGTTTTACATCTTGCAACAGCACATCACAATGGCTGATTGTCAGTAATAAACATGGCTCACCACATTCCGTAAAGGCAAATCGATTGCTTTTCTCTTTTATTAATCCCTAAAATCATCATAAGAAAATCACAAAAACGTGAGCAACTAACAAATTAAGTGAGTAACTCATTTTTATCAAATTATTAAATTTTCAATTTGTTAAAACAGTCTAATAGACCCGGGATGATAGGCTAGTTAGTTAGTTTTTTGTTTCATAGGCAGATAGATGTTTTGTCTTAGCCTTTCCCCCAGCAGCAAAATTTACAATGAACTAGGCCTATACTGTAATATAGGCCCTATTTAAAATAGAGCAATTTTGAAGATAATTGATTAAATTGAATGATTTCTAAAATGGTATTTTGTTTGCTCGTACGGAGATGTATAACTTTATTTTTTGTATATTTTGTTTGCTCGTACGAAACTTTTATTGTACAGTTGATAAAGCCTTTTTATTAATAAAGGTAAAACGTCCTGAAGCTAATTAGTTTGTTTCGT
>JAQIWE010003904.1:0-11315 GCA_034698565.1 Campodea plusiochaeta | reverse complement strand
GGAACCATCACTAACTTTTTCATGGAGAAATTTATAAGAAGATTTGGCCTTCAAAAGAAACTAGTCCAAGAAATAGTAATGAGTGTGCTGAAGGATTCAATTCACATTCTGCACAACCATATATACTCCAAAACAAAAATTTGAAAATATTTTATTGCAATTAATTTGATATTGTTATTCTGTCTTCTGTGGCATCTGTCAACTTACTATTATGTAAACAGAGTATGTAAATAAACATATATTCTCTCTCTCTCTCTACAGGGTGTGCCAAAATAACTGATCAGGATTTTACCGAGTTCGTGAAAGCATATCTTATATAAAATAATATACTGCCTACGTAGATTGATTGCATATGTTGTAAACTACAATATACATCGAATTTCATTTATATATTTTACTGTTTAATTTTTCTCATGATGTTAAACAAATAAAAGTCGAATTTTAAAGTTGCACAAATGGGGAAAACGAAAATATACTATTCTTCGAAAGCTCGATATTCCACATGAAAGAGAATTAATAGCAGCTGTGCGGTACAGAGGAGTGGCGGGTTCATGTAGATTTTTGCCCTTACAGCAACCGAAGAAGGTGTAAAACGCACGTTAGGCTACTCGAAATTTTTTAGGGAGAACAGTTCCAAAGGAGAAAATCAGCTGATCGAATAACCAAATTGAGCTTTATACAATGCCCTTCAACCTCCAAAAAATTCAGTAGCCCAATGAATTTTTCAGACAGAAAACAGTGTTGTAATAAAATGTGGTAAATTTGCAAATGTATATTTACTGCACTTTGTCGACAATTAACTTATACCAGATCATAAGCTCTTCTATACATTATCAACATGTATACGATACCTCAATTGTAAATTAGAAGCTTTTAAAACTCGATGGAAAATTAATCTGATCGACAGATTAATTTCCTATTGAAACCCCCATTAAAGTTTTACAGCAATCATACCTAATTATATATACTGACGAGTGAGTGACCTTGTGTATAAATGAGAATACAAAAAGCTAGCTCCACGTGGAGTTCTAATAGTTATATCTGCTGGCTTCCTGGCTATCTGTATATTTATATATTTATATATAAATAAAATGGAAATAACAGCTTTGCTCACATAAAGAATTGAAATTTCAAAAACGAAAACATGTACGAATACTTTTATTATTTTGGATAGCAAATTAAATGATCGTAAGAGACACCTTATTGTTCCACTATGGGAGTATAATAACCTATTGAATTCTAAGAAAATAAAGGCAAGTCTCACAACATTAATTTGTTACGTTACGAGCACACTTTAATTTCTTTAGAGTAGTGTTGGATTGAATAACAAAAAGTAAATTTAATTTATTCCTTTGAATATTCTGAATAAAATTATATAATTCATAGACAATTTTTTTTTTTTTTTCATACCGTAGTAAAAAGATAGAAGATGGTAAATAAAATTGCCGCAACTCTGCCAAAATGCAATAATGTATTCCTCGAGAAGCAATTATTCCTTGAAAATGCAATAAATTATTCCTCGATAATAATTTATTATTTTGCATTTTACAGAGTTCCATTAATTATATTTACTATCTTTTGATTGAAACCTCTGCTTATCCAACAACTTAATACGTACGTAAAAAGACAATTTATTCTCGATATACAGTTCTGTACAGGAGCATAATAATAGATCATATTGATATAGGTTACTCTGTAAAGCAAACTATTGGCAAATAAATTAATGTATAGAAACTAAATAATAACTTACGAATATAAGTGTACGGGATATAATAAAATATAAAAACAACTTATAATATTTTAATGAAACACTGAACGTTACACATTTCTTATAACAAATTAATAAAAATTCAAAAAAAAAATTGAAATAACACTGATACAAATAATAATAAAATTGAAAATTGGGAATGTGATATCGTGATACATATCAAGAAGATTCATATTAATGTACAGTAATTAAACTAGGTAATTAAACCATTAAAAAAAATTACATATATCTTTCACAACAATAAACATGAACATTATTTGACATGTGAAAATATTCTGTGAATAACATATTTCTAAAGTAAATACCAGCAATACTTTTATGAATTTGCCTTTTTAAAAGAAATGATCAAGAGTTATACAAATACTGATAACGCAGTTTCTGACAACGTCATAAAATTGCTTAGAACAGTTGAAGTCTGAGAGAATGGAACTTTTATTCAGGTTCGAATTAATCCAGTCATAAGGGAGTGGTAACTAATGGAATTCAATTCAATAAATTTACAGGTAATAAATATACAATACAAGGAGTGACATACTTTCAATAGTAGAAGTGTACGCTTTTTTGCTATAATTATGTTGTTTCCGCAAAACAATCTTTTTAGAGGGATTTTGGGTACAGTATGTGGAGTCACAATGGTCAAAACATACAGTGCTTAAGACTATAGTGCTGTTGTTGTCTGGTTCATATTCGATGTGGTAGGTATTTCTTTACTTCCTCGCCGGAATTCCTATTCACGCAAACTCTTTAAAATGAGTACCATAGAAATAATCCTGAACAATTATTGAACTCTATGTTCTAAGTTCCGGTATATTAATTAAACGCATGGAGATATTTTCCTATAGCAGTTCTAAATCGGAGATTTAATAATATCAGAATATGAGAAGGCAACAGATAACTCCTTGATTCAGACTATTATACCATTCATTTTCAGTGTACTGTATATCCGCAACTCCAAAATTTCATAGCTTCGTCTGCTGCAGTTTCGCCAAATGTGTTTACTGCATTCCCATCAGCCCCTACATCTTTAAGTATTCTCATAATTTCACCAATACGTGTTCTGCTTGCAGCATAATGCAAAGGGGTGTTACCATTGTAATCCTTAATATTCACATCAGCATTGTGATTTATTAGAGTTTTAATACTCCTCAAAGTTCCAGACTTCAATGCATCCAGTAAAGGTGATATGTTATATTGATTTACTGCATTGACATTCGCCCCTGAAGTTATTAGAAATATCAGAATGTCAGTTTGACCACTTCTAGCTGCAAAATGCAAAGCTGTATCACCTACTGTGTCTTTAAGATTAACATTGGCGTTATTCATTATTAGAGTTCTAATAATTTCTAGATTTCCTGTTTTCGAAGCGTAATGCAACGGTGTTTTACCATGTCTGTTTATAGAATTTACGTCAACACGAGAGTCTATAAGTAATCGAGTCATTTCCACCTGTCCTCTTCTTACAGCAAAATGCAAATATGAGTATCCCGCTGAATCTATAAAATTTACATTCGCATTATTATTTATTAGAACTTCAAAGTTTTGAAAGTTCCCTGACTCCAAAGCATTGTACAATGGAGTTCTTCCGAATTTGTTTACTGCACGGACATCCGCACCACAATCAATAAGTTGCTGTAATATTTCAACATTATCTTTTCTGACAGCCAAATGCAAATATGTATCACCTGAAGTATCCCTAATATTGACACTGGCATTATTCAATAGAAGCATTTTAACTATTTCTGTGTTATTTGCTTCCAAAGCATTGTGTAACGGCGTTTTACCATATCTGTTTACTGAATTAACATCAGCTCCTGCTTCTACCAGTAACTTCACAATTTCAACTTGACCTCGTTTTGCTGCGTGATGCAAATATGAGTCACCAGATAGATCTTTAATATTAATATAAACTTTGTGACTAATTAGGATTTTAACACATTCTACTGACCCACATTCCAGTAATGGAGATACGTGATATTCGTTTAGTGCATTGACATCTGCCCCTGAACTTAAAAGCAGTTTCATAATTTCTGTTTGACCATATGTAGCTGCATAATGCAACGCTGTTTCACCTGAAGAATTCTTAACAGAGACATTTACTTTGTTCTTAATCAATACCTTTATACATTCTATGCTTCCCCACTTCGAAGCAATGTGTAACTCGTTATCTTTACTGTCTGAGATGTTAATGACAGCACCTTCGTTTATCAATAACTCAAGCATTTCAAAATGATTTAGCTTTGCTGCATTTCGTGTAAATATGCCATTATTTTGGTTTTCTTTTTTCACCATTTGTCTCAAGAGGTTTTCTACATTTTCATGTACTGTCAGGAGAAAGTTCAGTATATGCACGTTTCCTTCCATTATCGCGATTTGTAATATTTGAGGCATTATATTTTGCACTTCAATGCAAGGAACTAAGTGACACTGACTATTTTTAATTTTCAACATCCCATTAATGAATAGTCTGATTACTTGGTTTTCGGATTTTAAGAGAATTTCAGTAAAGAAGAAATTCTGGTATACTGGATGAGAATCTAAATGTTTCAGTAAGAAAGTTGCTACGAAAAATTCCAAGAAGGTTCGGTGGACAAATTTTACTTTTCTATCAGAAATTCTTTCGATAATTCCAGACTTCTCCTTTCCTATTTCAACTTCATGTAAGAGCTCGTCAATTCTTGTCTGTGGTAAAACTAACTTCACATCTTCCATGTCACAAATGGAGTAAATTGCTAAAAGTTCATGTTCTTCAAGAAGCAATTTATATAATTTTTCACTTGAGTAATCTGCGCTCGTAATACTAAGATCTGACTTCATTTTGTCTTTCAGAAATATATTATACTTTTTACGGACGAACAATTCATATAGTTTTATAATGTTAAATTCCGTTACAGGAAGATAGGTGCCTTTTAATAAGTGACACTTTGCATGATCTTGAAATGCGTCTGCTAGCATCTTTGTTAATAACGGTATACCAGCGAATTGTTTCTCTTTGTCACTAATTGATTTCGACATTAAATCAATTAGATCAGCTGCGAACCTATGCAGAATAACTTCTGTTTCCACACTTCTATCAACTAAAGAATCTCTCCAGAATTCCACTAGAAAGTTAATTTGATCTTTATTTGAAAATGGACGTAAAGTGTTGGCAAAAACGTGGAGATTGTTCTCCAATTTCATCTTCATATTTGGTCGTGTAGTAATCCATACTTGTTTCACTCTTGATTCCTTCAGGCTTTGAAATATATCGATCGCCATTTTATCATAATTTGGGCTGATCTCATCAAAACCATCAAACATTAACACCATTTTCCCTCCGTAGAGACATTGGTATCTAAAAATATTGAGTGATGTACCTTTAAGCTTCAACAACTTAGTTGCTATAAAATCTATCGATGTTTGCACACCAAAAAGAGTGTGTCCTGAATGAGCTTCAGCCAAAACTTGTGAATGATCATTTAAATCTACTCTAGCTACCCAAAGAGAAGAATCTCTTATTGCAATCTTTTGAGAAATACTTGCCAAGACAGTTGTTTTCCCCATTCCTGCTGTGTCAGATATAACTACAAACTTTTGATTTTCAACATGGTTTAAGAAATCATCTTCAGAGTACTTTCCAATAGCACTTTCGAATCGTTCTCTTTGAGATGCATGCGGATTCTCTTCAACATGCTGGACAATTTCGGAAGCTAATCCGTAGGTTTGACACCAGAATAGTTTTTCCGCTTCGTAGTTGAGTATATGACAATTGCTTTTTTCATTTCCGTTAAGAATTATTTGAATCTCGTTGTTAATATCTTGATCAGTTGGATCTTCCAAAAATATAAAATTTTCATCCACCAATTGCTGTTTTACTTTTCCATCTGCATTCTTAATAATAATGTAATCATAGCATTTTTCTTTTGCTAATTTTTCTAGACTTATTTCAACTAACTGAAATGCTCTCTCTAAATAGAAATTATTTTCTTCAAATCCAGCAAGATGTTTTCCAACAGCAACATCTTTTCCTTTTACGATATCTTCAAGAGTTTCTACATCAACAAGCTCCAATTTGTTTCCAATTACTTGTTCCAGAGGAATTGTTAGCCCTTGGAAGGAAATAGTCTTCTTTAGCAGTTTCTGTTTTGACTCAAATGTTAAATCACTACAACTGATTTTGTCTTCATGGTAAATACAGTTTTCAAAGGATTCTGCTTCTGTTGAGTAATTGTCGTTAATTATGATGATCACGTTTGATTTCAGATATGAAAGATCACTACCGACTTCAAACAATATTTCTTCACTTACTTCATTTTCACATGGAATTACTAGCACAAAACTATTATCTGCGCATAAACAATGAAAAACCCGTTTTTTAATTTGACTGTGACCAATCATATCCAAGTTAATAAAGAGAAAATTACAAAACTGTTCTCTAAGTATTTGGCAAACCTTCAAACTACTCAACATTATGCTACCCGTTGTAATAACAATATCTTTGGAAGAATATTTCATTACAATATCTTTCAGAGGATTAATACTTTCAGCCGAAAATTTCACCATATTGTTTTCCGAGTATTTCGAAAGACAATGATCACTAACAAGTTGTGCAATTATTTTACTATTACTTAATTCAATCATTTTAAGTAACTCATCACAATTTTCAGCTGAAAGAAACGACTGTTCTTTACCCTTCATCCAATTAATTATTTCTTCCCTAAACGACTGAATGAAACGTTCATCGTCACGAAAGGTAAATTGACTGTCATCTCCGATTTCACTTTTCACTACATTATATAAATCGTTTTCATCCGGAAGATCTACAATAAACACGAATTTATCAAGGAATAACTCAATCTCTTTTTCAGCATTTAAATAAAAAGTATTGCCGGTATATTCTTTAAATACTTCAACTAATGTACTGTGCAATTTGTTACCCTGTTCTAGTTTCAATTTATAGCAAGTACCTTCTTTGAGCAAAACCGCTGAGTCTAATGTCTTTTCCAAAGAAATGTGACCAGCTTTGGAAATGTTAAAAGATATATTTGTGCAAAGAAAGTAAAATATATCTTCGTTCTTAAATTGTTTTTGTGTTTTAATTTTCAAATACGATTTGAAATATATTGCTAATGCTAGTTTTCTACCTTTCTTTCCCACTTTGTGTAAATCTTTTTCAGTTATACCTTTACTCCTATCAGCAAAATGTTTTGCTTGAATGAGAAAATGCACGTATTTCCCTGATTTTTCGAACTTGAAAACAACATCATCAAATTTCCCTGCCTGTTCTATTTCAGTACCCAAATAGAAATTCAGATTCTTTTTCAGTCCCCTTTTAATAATTAACATAATTAAGTTAAATTGGAAAAGCATTCCATGGCAGCTTAAGGCAAACCCTTTCTTTGAATCAGCGTTATCACTTTCGAAAGAATTTTTTGAACATTTCCTCAAATAAGATTTAGTTACAGAGTTTTTACAAAATTCGCTGTTATCTTTCTCTTTTGAAATTGATTTACTGACGCTCATTTCATTATCCATAGATTTAAAACTCATCGCAACAAATGTTTCTAACAAATTAACTGAATGATATGTTTTCATTTCTTTAGCTAATTCTAAGGGTGTTTTACCATCTTCATTAGCAATACAAATATTTATATTATGTTGAGTTAATAGAAACTTTGTAATTTTCGAATACCCTTTCTTAACAGCAATATGAAGCAAAGTGTTTCCTTTGTTATTTTTGTCAGCAGCATTAATGTCACATCCATCTTTTAAAACTGCTTTGATTGCTTGAATTTTGTTTTCTTCTTTCACTGGTTCTTTTCCTTTTCTTTTGTAGATGGCACAGAATAATGCACTGTTCAGGGATTCGGCGTCACTGTCTGTTGAAGAATCGGGCAAGGCAAGGTTTTCCATTCCTCCTAATGGCATTGTGATTCTCAGATGTGAAGATTATTATTTTTCCTGAAAAATAATATATAATTACTGAAAAATTAACTTTTATAAAACTTCAGATGCTTCTAGACTTCAGCAATCGCTATAGAAAATTCTATACACGAGCTCCAGAGTGTAAATATTTACTCAATTTGATATAAATAAATTAAACCGACTTACTGTACATTAGAATAATAAATTAAGCACAAGAAAAAATTCACCTCGAGTGGGAATCGAACCCACGACCTTTGCATTACGCGTGCACTTAATTTACTATTCTAATGTAAAGTAAGTCGGTTTAATTTATTTATATCAACATTTCTTTGAATTCTCCAATTATTATTTAAATTTACTCAATTTCTTATGTATGACAGGCAATAACATATCATCTGGATGTTAAATATGTAGATAAGTAGTGAAATATTGAAGGCATTTACAGATTATTTTATATGGCCAGAAACTTTCAAAAGAGCCAAGAAAATATCATAGAAGAATTGATGTTTTGAGAACTGTGATCGTGAAAGGTTTCGTTGTAGAACAGCGGAATACCACTGCTCCATACAATTCTAACTGCTCCATATTTTGTTGAAAAATACGATTTAAACAGCGTAGAGGTTATCGGATTGTACTGTATATTGGAGCCCGAGGAACGATTACTAACTTTTTCATGGAGAAATTTATAAGAAGATTTGGCCTGCTAAAGAAACTGGTTCACGAAATTGTCATGAGCGTGCTAAAGGATTCCATTCACATTCTCCACAACCATTTATATACAAAAACACAAATTCGAAAATATTTTATTGTAATCAATTTGATATTGTCATTCTGTGGCATTTGTCAACTTACTATATGTAAACGGAGTATGTAAAAAAACATTATTCTCTCTCTCTCTGCACGTACATGGGCTTGCTTTGAAACTATAGTATTTCTCAGAATTTTAAGAGAAACTTGCGTAAAACTGTTGCTTAAAAACTTGTCAGAGGAACAAAAACAGAACTTTGAGTTCGATTTCTAAGGTAGCAATGCAGGTTTCAGACACACTGAAGAGACTTTCACTCGTACCGATGCTTGATATTTATATTGCTCCTTTAAAATTTAAGCAATATGACTTAAAAGAAACAGACAACTAACTCTACTTATCAGGTTGAAACTTGTTTCTCTATAAAATGTTTAATCTCAATCTGTTACACTTATATTTATGAAATAGATTATGTGTTATTTGCCTATGCATCATTGCTGTAAGGAAATCAACACACTTACTTTTAGGGCACACCTCATATACGATTATATCCAGATGAGTATAATACAATTATCATATTTCCCATTTATTTTTTTATTTTTTATTTCAGTTTATGAGATCTCCGAACTCTCTGAAACAATAATAAAAATAATATTATAACATCGAATCCTCCATCTAATCTCTAATGAGACTATGACAGCTAATATTGTGAGCTATTTTCATATATATGATTTTAATTATTATATAAATACACATTTTAAATTTGTGATTAAATTATAAAATGGATGTACACTGTGTAAAGCAAAAAAAATGAAAAGATTGGTTATTTTAGTTTAAGATTCTATTATTACAATATTTACGAACTAATAAATAAATTATTTCAAATAACATTTTATATTACCCAGTAACCTGACAATGGTATGAAATGTCAACTCTTCTAGAAAAGCGTTTGCGATATTATTGTTCAGCACTGGTGTTATTGTTGCTGGAATCTTTGAATCTCTATACAGAGCTCAGCAGGATGTACATTTCGGAGTTCTGAAATAATACACAAAAGTTTAAATTAATGGTCTATAATATACGCTTTTCCCCATAACAGTTGTGGACGTTGTTTCGTGTTCGCCTGCCTAAATTTTTTTTTAGTTATAATACTACATTATTATATTAATTCTGACATTATTATATTAATTCTAATTCAACGCTGTATGTTATAAAATGCAGAAAACATATTATTGACGAAAGTAATAATGTAGGAAAAAATAATCCTCTCTCGTTTCTTCTTTACATATAGTAATAATTTCAATAATCATTACATGTTTTCGGCGATTTCTACCAAATGGGAATGACAGCAATCGTCGAAATATGCTGGTAGTTGGTATAGACATAATTATTACAAAGAACATGATTTTAGAAACGGAAGATAATGGTATAAATATACGTTAACACATCTACGTACTTGCTCATTATTATAAAACTATATAATGTGACTAATGTACTGGAAATGCTCCTACAGTGATGCGATTTTCACATTGGAATAAAATAATAAACCAGCACAATCTTTGCTAATAAAAATTGAAGTTTAACAAAATCCGAAATAAAATTGCAGAGAAATTACAAAACTAAATTACTTCTACCTTTTTTATTGTTGCATACATGTTCTTCGTTATGTTTTATTCGTTAGTAATGAAATGATTAACAGACTACTTTGCGTTAGAAAAATTAATTAAGAAAAAGAAAATCGTAAAATAAATACAGCTGTTACAGCCCTTGTGAAAATGAGAGGCTACTTAGTATACTATTAGTACACTTGAAGCAAACTAATTTGGCTAGTAGTACTAAAGTACTACTATTGTGATACTTTTCCTTCAAGTGGGAGACAAGTTCGTACTTACGGTACTTGAAGTATGTACTTCGCCTACTTGAGTGTTACTAGGTCGTACTCAGCAACTACTTTTCAAGTACTTTTCGGTAGTAAGTAGTACTTTAATACGCCAAAATAGTACTACTTGAAAGTAGTACTTTATTTTTACGAGGGTTCTCTTATAACAGAAACCACTACCAAAATTATTGAATTATGTAAGGAAGCGAATATTATATTGTTCTAGACTAAAGGGCACTGCAACAATCCTGGAAATGAATATTAGTTGATAAAGCCGTGAAAGTGATCACACAGATAAATGAAAACGAAGTAGATGAGAGAATCACAAATTCTATCTCAGTTGTAAACAATGACGCCAATACCATTACCATTCACAACTCTATAAAATACACCAAAATACCAAGAACTAATCAGAAGAAAATTAGGTCATTCCAACCCACTAAGGAAATGGCAGAGTAGCTGGAAAGAACACCTGATCGAGCACAGAAAAGAAGTATATATAAAGACTGTCTCACATGTCACAGAATTTCACAGAATTTTCCAAGATAAAGCTGTAAATCAATTTATAACAGATCATGGCTTTTTCAATGCTTACTTCGAACGTTTCCCCACAGTTACTGATACGAATCAATGGTTTGTGTACCTGTGGTTTCCCTGAAAACTCACATTTGTATGGGCAGAAATGGTTGTGTCCATAAATATTCCCTCAATTTCAAAAGCTGTGCCAACAAGTAATTTCTACTATAACTATTGAATCCAGAATCTGAATC
The DNA here is from genome assembly GCA_034698565.1 of Campodea plusiochaeta. Lineage (NCBI taxonomy): Eukaryota > Metazoa > Arthropoda > Diplura > Rhabdura > Campodeidae > Campodea > Campodea plusiochaeta. The sequence goes on along the minus strand of JAQIWE010003904.1, from coordinate 252 downwards.
CAGTTCCAGATGTTTCAACAGTTTCTAAAACTTTAACAAGATTTTAATTCTGAAATTGTTACAAACATGCAGATATTGGTATAGAAAGGTATAGGATCTTTACAGTGCAAAAACCTTCGGGTTAGCACTCATCATTATAAAAAGGAAAAAAATTTCCTTCTTTTTTCTCATTTTCCTTAAAGGGACTGGACAGCGAAATAGATTTTCTTTAATTTCATTGTACTGATAGTACTAATTTTTCTATTATGTTAG
>JAQIWE010003903.1:0-11316 GCA_034698565.1 Campodea plusiochaeta | reverse complement strand
ATTTCTATAGTTTACAAGCGACCTTTGTGAAAATTAACAGAGGATTTTATGTTATTTAACAAATAATTTTTACTGTGATGTTGGATGAAGAATATTGACACGTTGTGTGTTGGATGAAGAATATTGACACGTTGTGTGTTGGATGAAGAATATTGACACGTTGTGTGTTGTATGAAGAGTGACTTTGAAGTTTATTAATGGTGCTTGTAAATTAATAATTCTCTATTCACTAATATTCCTTTCATTCAAGCAAAAATATATGCAAACCTTACTGCACAAATCTCTAAAGTCCTGTAAAGCTATTGAATTACTGCTCAGTCATATCAGATGGAATACGGTAAATCATACATAAGTATTATATTATTATACTGATGGGATTCCTTTCTCAGCTGTACTGTACATGTTCTTCTGAAACTCAGAATTCTCTATCGGTAATAAGTCTTCTTAAGAACATTCATTACACTCTCTGTAGGCGACCATTCAGCCCTTTAATTCCAATGTTTTCTACCAATTGTTGAGACCAGTCGTAAGCTTTTACGCGACCAATTAGTGCGTAATAATACGTCTTTATATGGTACAAAAGACGACGACATAATATTATAATACCCAATAGAAGTAGTATATAGTTGACTTAGTGCCAGGAGAAGGTCACGCCTGAACTGATCAGGAATGCAAATTTGAGAAGTTTTGGTATAGTGATATTGCGTTGTAACGATACTTCAATCATAAGATAGTATGAAATTATTATAGAAACAGATAACCTTACAAAGTAAATAAATTTATATGATGAAAAAATAAAGTCTCTGGTGGGAGTCTAGGCCATGACTTCTTACTTTCCAAAAGGGTACATAAACCACGCCACAGAAGCTAGCTTTTTTCACTTTATTTTTCTTATGGTGTTTCGCTTGATTTAACTATATCTATTTCTTCATTATTTTGTGATATAGGTTCATAACATTGTTTGCCTTTACCTTCAAAAGATGACTGTGCTTAAATAAGGAAAGTAAATTAAATATTTTTAATTAATTTGGATTCATAAGGCAAACTGCGAAAATTTATTTTGGAATGTCTGCTTTAACTCAACGAAAATCTCATATTTTTTATAACTGACAGAAATACAGAACAGTGAAAAACCCTCTTTAGATCAATACACATATGCATATTTTCCAAACTTCATCTCCTTGGGACGGCGCAGTGCTGAATGTATTCCAACGTTATAGTACAGTATGTAGTTGGCTATATATAGTAGGTGCCCCTTTAGTTTTCTCATGTAACTTTGCTTTATCGTATACCTTTAGATGTTCAGTAGTCCAGGCAGCTTATTCATCTAATAGAAGCCTTATAGTAGTTATAGTACTCAATAGTATTTAAATACATGCTAGATGTGTGTTGGGTTTAGAAACCCTGTCATATGTAGACCAATGATTTTTAGGTGGTCATAAGCTCATACCACATAAGATGTTTACTCGAAGAGATGAAATTTTTCAAAAGAATTTGTAGGAAATAAGAGAGAAGAAGTAATAATTACAAGAAGGAATATTGTTAGTGCTTGGAAACAGAATGAGCAACAATGGTTACAAAATACTACAATTCATATACTGGAACAGTAAACGCAATAATGTATACGTTATACTTTGTATACAGGAAAATTAAATTAATTGCAATTTGTCAACAATTATACCAATGTCATAACAAAATATCATGTAATGAAGGCTTAAACATTTATTGCAGTACGACAATATTATAAATATCCTCATACATTTAAAATTAAAAAGAGGAAATGGATTATTACTTTAATCATAATACAAAGTTCATAATAATCTCCATATAGAAGCACTTTTCCACCGGTCATTGGTAAATCAATATGGCTCTCACCTGCTGGAGTTGTTTACGTATGTATATATAATTACCTCTCTGCGTTCCTGGAGGCGATTAATGATTCCGGACACGAAAGAATACTACCGACCAATCAATACCCACCAGCATGGAATCCTGTAATTATCTCATACCACTACTACTCATCAAAAAGTGTGAAAAATAAATAACATTATTCAAAGACAGATGCCAGCACCGACCGGTAGGGTTGACAAATGATTGCACTGTGTTCTGACACTTTTCACACGAACAGTATAATGGTGTCCTGGAATGATTTAATATCGCGGTAAAAATGAGGAACTGATGTGCAAGAGAAATAGGAGAGAATTTTATAATGCAGTTACTAGTGAAGGGCAGTTTAAACTCCTATAAAGAAATTTCAAAATGAGGTGGCTATTGAAGAATTCAAAGAGATGAGTCATATAATTATGACTAGAATCCTTCATATAAGTATTTTGAGTGGCGTGCAATAGCTGCTATAGTACATCATTTTACAGAAAAAAAGAAGAAAATCCAAAATACAAAAACCAAATTCCAAAAAGCATTCTGTCATTTATATAATAAAATCACATGTTTTAAATTTCCAAATCACATGGCTCGTCTAGAAACTCCATTGTTCCTTAATGTCATCTCTGCAGAATTTGACAAAAACAACTTCACATTAAATATGACAGTACTCTTCACAGCAATGTCAGTAACAATACAAAACAAACCTATGCAAATGACAACTCCATTATCAAAAACTAAACTGACGACACTGATGATATGTTTCGACATAATTATAACAACTTCATTTATTGGTAAAAAAAATAACGATAAGACATCAGTAATATTGTACTGTCCTATAATAGACACACATCACTACCAAATTTTTCATATCAATATCATCCAACCAACCCATCAATGAAATTTATAAGTAAGTGCAAATGATCCGAAGAAATACGAGGGTGGGCTGAAAATTAATGCCTCCAACACTTTCCTGCTAGAAATTCTCCTAGTTTCATTTCGTATGGTTCATCTATTCCAAAATTGTACCTGAAACCGTAAGTCATGTCAGTGAAATCTCAGATCAAGGACATCATTTGTGATTAATAAAACTGGGATGTTGTTCTGTATGCTTTTCTGATCAATTTTGTTTAAATTAAGCCTGTAAAAATAGTTTCTGAAACTTCAGCAAGCTACTGAATTCCAGCAAAGAAGTTTTTCTTGTCACGGTTTCTTATTCAATCAGATAACCATCAGTGTTCAGTTATACTGAATAATTGAAATTAACAATAAAATGACAAGTATGTCTTCTTCAGATATTGTCTATAGATTAAAAAAACATTCTGAGTCTTTTTTTGTGGTCCAAATTACTTTATACAGTCAAAAAATCTGTAAAATCCAAGATGAATATTTTTGTTCCGGCATTGAAATTTTCTTCTCTGATTTGTCCTTTATTTCAATTTTCTACAGATTTAATAATAATTGACTATCGTGAAAAATTATTGTGATGACTCCACCCATCCTTTCGAACCAATCTTGACCACAATTTTTTTTTATAGACATTCATAGTCCAGCATTTAGAGAGTTGATTTCTTCTACTGAAATTACCAACAGGTACATGTTTCGAAGACATGACTTACGGTTTCAGGTTCGTTTTCTAACGGCTGAACCGGATAAAATGAATCTCGCGATCATTTCTAGCAGGAAAGTGTACTTACAATATGATACCAAGTTCATTACTCTAGCACCAAAGGTTCAAAAGTTATAAGATTGGAGGCATTACTTTTCTCTTTTCTTTTCAACTCACCATAATTCTATCCTTTTCAGTCTTAACTTGGCAGATTTGTGTTATTGCAATATCTCATATAATTATGACACTGTCTCAGTATCAGTTTTCACTACTGTATCCGTATTTTTGTTTGGAAAGTCAATAATACATCACATATAATACAAATGTACAGTAACATTGTAGATTTCATCTGAATAGTTTGTTTTGGATTACATGCGAGAGCACTAGATCCAGTATTGTACAGTTTCATTCTGTAAATGTTCTATAAACTACAGTCAGCTTCTACATCTGCGGCCTATTTCATTCCACTGTCGTTTTAATGAAATGAGTGTACATTTTATAAATTTCTTAATACTATTTGACTTTTTTATGATTTGTCGTTATATTGCAGTTTCATTATAAATGAAACATCTGCATTGTTGCTCCTATATTAGAATTGTTCGTATTCAGACGATGCTCACCTGATGGTCAAATAATCATTATGAGGGGTCTTAAAAGTGAAAAACGGAACTTGATTTTTATTTAGAATGCAATATTGAGTTGTGCAAAATATGAGGATGAAATTTACTTTGTTAAAAGTTGTAACAGTACTTTCATTGTTGCCCTAAAAGTCATCTCAGTAACTACTACAGGTGATTCATTATACTATTTTGCAAAATTCACTTCCTTGGCACCTTATACCATCAGGAGTATTTTGCTGTCTTTCGCTCTTTTCGCTTTTGTGATTACTCTGACATCTCCTTTGCATTTTCAAAATGATTGAAGACCTATTGTATTTGCCATATTGCCTAATCAAAGAACATTGACCTTGACGTGACCTTCAGAAATGTTCGAAATTCTGGATTATTATGGACAATGGCCAGAGTTGTTCTATTTATGAGTACTTTTCTTGCCAAGTCATTTATAATTCCACTTCTTTCGGAGAAATGGGTTTTTGAGATTAGAGCTTGAGATTAAACCGACATTTTGAGTTATAAATAGCAATAGTAGTAAAAACTATTTCCCTCCTAAATCCCTCATCCCTTTTTACAATGGCCGCTTGCCGTGTCCAAACAGTTTTGAAACTACGTGTGTCATGCTGGGTTGCATACATTATGAAGCTTAATAAAATTCTCTTTTAAAAGTTGATTTATTGGTTTAATTTCTTTGTAAAAGAACGTGTGACGTCTTTGTTGTCTCTAACAATACTACCTACATAGTGACTATAGCTATCGATCAATGGAAGACTATAATTATTTTTACGTGAGTGACAGCTCCTTATCATCATCAGATTTCCTTTTGTAATTCAATTACTTAAGCAGAAGTAGTATACATTTGTTCATGTCTGCGGAAAAGTTAAACATTAGTCAGACATGATTGTATGTTGTTGACAGAATGGCTGTTTGTTCAATTTAACGTTGATCGATGAACGTTGATCAACGTTGATCTTTACGTTGATCGACGATCTTTACGTTGATCTTTACGTTGATCTTTACGTTGATTGATTTAACGTTGATCGACGTTGATCGATGTCGTTGTAGCTATTTGTGCAAACAACCATCGGCGATGACGGATAACGGCGGTATATGAAGAAGCTGCGTTATGTGATAAATTAAGGAATGCTGGATGAAAGATAAGATTAAATTACACGTAAAATGAATTGAAAAATCATTCTCTGAGTTTTGGTGGATATCATGACATTAAAAATATATTGAGAAATAAAAACTGCCTTAGAGTTCTTTTCATAATTTATTTTCTACCGACCAGGGTTTCGAATTTTACAAAATTCATCATCAGGGTCATCTACAACAAATAGAAAAACAGAAATTATAATCCATAAATCTAAAATAATATATAAAAACTTACATGAAAAGATGTTGAAATCCAACTCTTTTGAAAAAATACGTTAGTGAATGAGGTTTAAAATACATACAATAGTAAAATCGAACTTTGTACAATACTTAATTTTCTTGATTTGATGTTTTTACATAATTCTTATGTTAATTTTGGAAGATGAATTATTATCAAGAAAAGCAGCTGAGTCTCTGAAAATCTACAGATAAAAAAAAATTAATTCTCTCATATAATTTTCTTCACATCTACGATACTATAAATTTTCCCAGTAGAAAAAAAGTTCATAATCTCTTACAGCTCTTTGCTAAACTAACATTATAGTATGCCCCACTTCAAATACATAAGGTAATAGTAAAACGATTCAATATTAATTTTTAATCAGTTGGTTGCCTGCTTCTCCACATCAAAGTGTTTCTTTATGATTGGTGGGTTTATACTGTAACAGAACAAGTGCTTGAGAGTAGTGCCAACCTTTGGGGAATTAATCGAAAAAGAGTGGTTTTGAATTTATGTTATGTAATGTAGTATTGGGTTTCTGAAATAGAATTTAAAGGGAGAGCGAAATAGATTTTCTTTAATCTAATATTTCTATAACATTTGGTATAAAACTTATCATCCTACTATTCCCCGTTCATGAGAAATGGCGATTTGTAAAAACCAGTATCAGAAGACTTATCTGTGAAGTGAATTTTTGGATCTCAGCATGCAATAGCTTTACAACAACCAAACAGTTTTTATTAACTGAAGCAATTTATTTCAAGACTTTAAAAAAAAGAATGATCAAATTCCGACTTACTGTTCACAAGTTATAAGCTTCGAAAGATTTTGGAAAAGAGGTTCACAGGTAACTCAGTGAGTTGTCTGTGAACTTCAGGTGAGTGTATCTCCAAAATGGCTGGACCGATTTTGTTCATTCTTTTTTCAAAAATCAGCAAAAAATTCAATGGCAAATACTATTATCAGAACTCAAAATTGTCAGCTTTTGTAAATCAAAGAAAAACAACAATTCTAAGACTGAGAAGTTTAAATCTTTTAAAAGTGCATCAACTATATAATGTGTACACTTTGTGCAGTATGTTTTGAATATTTCTATGGTCGCAAAAGAGTGTATAATAATTGGGCATGGATTTAAACATTACCCTGTATTCCCCTCATCTAGATGAGCGTTGTTTAAAAGGCGTTGACTTCCCATGGCCTCAAGCAGACAAACCAATGTTCTTTTATATAACACAAGGCCAAGAAGAAATAGCTGGTTCGGGAACTTCATATCTTAATAGAACAGAAGCAGCAAATGTTGAGAAAATCACAACTAGGTTCTTAAAGAGTGGAGTAAAGCCAGAACAAATTGGGATTATTACACCTTATGAGGGACAGAGAGCATACCTGGTAAGAGAAATTTATAAACAAAAATATTATTTTTTTCAGTCCATAATTGTGCTGCACTATCTTATTGCAAGTGTTTCAAATTGGAGATGTCCAACTATCCATTTTTCATGATAATTATTATTGTTTGTGTTCATATTGATTCCAGTAAAATCAGGAATTACTTTTTATTTCTCAGTTTATTAGGGCCTACAGGTAAGAGAATCGTATTTTTTTTTCTCCCTTTTTTGTTTCAAAAGCTTTCAGATAGAGTCATTACTGTATGGCCTTCTTTTAAATTGAGAGACTTAACAACTTACAACTTTGGACTTGTAAAATCATCTCTTGAAAAAATCAGAAAGAGTTTTAACTCAAAGAAAATTTAGTTTTGGACTAGCACCACTGCTGTTTTGTCAAATTGTGTTGTTAATATTGTATGATTTATAAAAAGAAAGTGATAGACCTATAGTGTTTTGCTAAGTTATTTCAACAAGGAAGAAATTATTCCAATTTAAATTAAACTGAAGAAGTGTAGCTAGGTCAACTACAAGATTGTGTTTTCACCAATAAAATTTTAAACATTATAATTTTAACACTACTAGGATTGTAATTAACCAGCAAAGTTACCAGTTTGGTAATCTCCAAAGTTTTTAAAGGAGGGAAAAACTCTTGCTGAAGGCCACTATTTTTAAAGTTATCTATCAAACTAATAGTAACAGTAAAACTTGTCTCAAGCTTATTAAAAATTCACAAAACTTAGAACTGATGAACCATAACTTATAAAATATTATTTCCTTGTCCTAGGTTCACTTCATGCAGCACCAGGGTTCACTCCATGCCAAACTCTACCAGGAAATTGAAGTCGCAAGCGTAGATGCTTTCCAAGGTCGTGAGAAAGACATAATCATCATGTCATGCGTAAGATCAAATGAACATCAAGGCATAGGTTTCCTAAACGATCCGAGACGTTTAAACGTGGCCATGACAAGAGCAAAATATGGTATCATTATTGTCGGAAACCCTAAAGTTCTATCGAAACAAACACTTTGGAATCATTTGTTGACTTTCTTCAAAGAACAACATGTTTTAGTTGAAGGGCCTCTAACTAACTTGAAGGAGTCTTTAATGCAGTTTGCGAAACCTAGGAAGTTAACTAATTCAACAAATCCAGGAACTCATTTCATGTCTACAGCAATGTTTGATGCAAGGGAAGCCATTATTCCAGGTAAATAAGGTTAACATATTTTTTGGTAGAGATAAAATAGTTTAATTCTTTTTTGTCTCGTCCATAATTTACAATCATTTGTTTTTGCGTAACGAAACTTAGGTCTACAACAGTTACATAACTGTAATAGCAAATGAGTTGAATTGATTTTATGACACATCCCCCTGTGCTTTTAAATTGTATTAAAGTAATTTCATATTATCAATTTGTTTTATAGTTTATTGTAGTTTCTATCTATGTAAAATTCTTTGAAAAGTATTTTCATTTTGTAAATTTCTTATTGCATTGGTTACTGTAAATTTTCTTTCTGAATTGGGAATTTTTATTTGTACAAATTGGAATAAAACTAAATATTGTAATAGTAGATCTCATTCTCTCATAGTAAAACTTTTCTGCTGATTTAATATTTTGTTGGAAATTGAGATTCCCTTCACAGTTTTCTATATCGTAGCCTTATTGATAATGATTCTATACTGATACTGCTTTAAAACTTAATTAATATTTTGCAGTACAGTATCAGTTGTAGACCTAAAGGTACGTTTACTACTTCAAAGCACAAATATATTTTAAAGATTCATTTGAAATTGCTAATTAAATGCATAGGTGTACTAACTTTGTCTTCCCCCTCCTTCCAGGCAGTGTATACGACCGCAGTGGCAGTGCTCCGTTAATGAATGGCAACTCAAATGGTCCATTCTTTGGTCGAACCCCCCCTACGGATCCATTTGGTCGTAATCATGATCCATTGAGTTATATATCACCTGAGAGAGCTCAAGCAGCGTTTGCTACGTTACCAGTACCTGTAGGAATGTTTATGAATATGGCACATATACCACCCAGGTTCTATAATCAACAGCAACAAGGTGTACAAGGTAAACGAGTTTTATATATCGCTTCATTTTCAAATAGTTGACAAAAAGTTGTGAAATGTAGGCTATGGTTGCATCTGGTACTTTGAATCAGTGTGTAGGCCTAACATACTTGATTCGTCAAATTTCACTTCTAAAGTTTTGATTTGATTAAACAGTACAAATTAAACATTAAAGCCCTTTGACTCTTCTGCAAATTTCTGTTCAGTGTTCACTTTATTAGCTTACTGTATATATTTTTCTGAATAACTTACTAATGGATAGTAATGGGTCACACCCTCACTGTTAGAAAATCGCAGTGTAAATGCTACGATTATAACAACAAAAACTTTTAAATCTTCAACAAAATTCAGAATTTCAAAGGGTACTAGATTAATTAATACAGTATTCATGTATTCTTCACATAATATAAACTGTGAAAATCTTATAGTAAGTAATAATTGGTTTAAAAATGTAATTTCATTAAGTATGGTATCATACAGTTGGTTAATTTCATTACTGTATAAAATGTAACCTCTGAAATACAGTCCAATTCACTTGAACTAGAGAGTTAAAATTTCACTTTTATCATGATACATAATTTGATTAACTTATTGTTAATGATAACTTCATTTCTATGAAATATGTTAAATTTATGTACTACTGGTAACAATGATTTTAGCATTTTTTCTAAGTCTTATTTTAAAGTTGTGTACATATTAAAGATCATTAGTTTGCATGGAAGTGAAATGGAAACTGAGCATTGCATTGTGTGAAAAATAATACCATAAGCTAAACTAAAATGTGCCTTTCGTCATAGGTTCTAATCGTCCGATGCAATCCCAGCGTAATCGAGGTGGTGGCAACAACAATCGAGGAGGAATGAACAATAATAAGTTCCGTAACAATGTTCGAGGAGGTGGAATGAGGAATAATAATAATTCACAGTTATCACAAGGTTTAAGTAGTCAAGATGCAACACAGTCATTCAGTCAAGGACAACCATTAACTCAGGGATTGTCACAGTCAGGGTTTGCAGGTACACAATATTTTGTTAATTTGACATTTACTGTAGGTTTTGTTTTGTAGTTGTTAGAGCATTACGATTACTTTTTTTTGTTATTTAAATTATATGACAGCAACAAAAAGCCTTTCTAACTTTCCTCAGAATTGAGAATTTTACTATAAATTAGTTACGATCTTATGAAGTTTTCAGGTTTTTATTTATAATATTTTCATTATTGCAGAAACTCTATTTACTGGTGATACGGTGTACTCTATTTTCAGTATTGTGTACTTGTATTTAAGTTTTGGAAATTATTTTCCAATTTGGTTTAACTAAAGTAAGTTTTTTTACACTAACTAGCAAATAATGCAGTACTTTAAAATCGATTTAGGCTAAACTGTACTTTGTAGGAGAAAACGGCCTAAAACACGGTGAAGTTGAATTTTACAGCTACAGTAATTTGCATCCCTGATGAAAATTAAACTTTGTTTGAATGTGGCTAAGGCCTTGAAGATTTAAATAAGTATTTGGACAAAATTCCTTTGCAGTTTCAGAATGTTGCTTACTTGAATGAAAAAAAATGACTAACGTAAACTGACATTAAAAAAGTGAAAAATTGTAATTTTTTCTAGAAGGAAAATAATTTCCTGCAGTTCTGCCTTAAAACTCTCAATTTTAGCATAAAATAGTAAAAATACAATTCTGATTTATAATGATTTCTTGTTTCCTTAGGTTTATCCCAGGCTGAGTTGAGTCAGGACTCATGTCTGTTACCATCCGGTGAATTCCCATCACAAATGGATGGTTTGTTATCACAAGATTCAACTTACCAAGGTGATAGAAATGCACCATTCTACCATTCACAAGGAGGACAGTTCTCACAGGTAACACAACAATTAACACTTTACATTGGTGGACAGGTAGATTTTTGTTGTTGGAGATTTGTTTGATTCAATAGAAAGTTGAATAATTCATCACAAATTTTGTCATGCTTTTTTAAATTTAATGTTTTAAGGTTATGGGGATGAAAATTAATGTTGTAATTGAGAAATGAATTATACTATTGGAAAGCTCTCAAAAATACGAACAGAATGGTACTAAGACTGACCATTTTAGCATGTTTTGTCATGAATGAATCTATGTTTGAAAGAAACATCTCGTTTATCGTTCCACCCTGGTATTTTTAATGGAAATTCTCAATTTAGTACATTTTTAAACAAAATTTCAAAATTATACTTTGTCCTAGGGGTGCACCGATAATCGGTATCGGTTTACCGATATTTCGGCCGTTTTTTTTATATCGGAAAATCGGCCGATTTTTTCCAATATCGGCCGATTTCCGATATCGTAATTTTTGACGTTTTTTTCTCTAAAATATAGAAGTGTTACATAT